>PVIH01000182.1:0-130588 GCA_004025045.1 Sigmodon hispidus
CATGTCCTGAGGGGTATTGTGCTCTGTCTGCCATGTCCTGAGGGTATTGTGCTCTGTCTGCCATGTCCTGAGGGTTTGTGCTCTGTCTGCCATGTCCTGAGGGTATTGTGCTCTGTCTGCCATGTCCTGAGGGTATTGTGCTCTGTCTGCCATGTCCTGAGGGTATTGTGCTCTGTCTGCCATGTCCTGAGGGTATTGTGCTCTGTCTGCCATGTCCTGAGGGTATTGTGCTTGCATATGGAAACAATGCTTTGGAAATGAAGGCAGTTGGACAGGAAAGTCTCTAGACGCCAAGAAAGTGAAAGCTTCCTAGGAAAAATTAGAGAAGACTAAGAATTCTCTTTTTTATGCAGCTAAAGACATAATTATAGACTTTAAAAACATGCTCATTTTCGCTCACTGAAAAGATAATAAGATGCCCACAGCTGAAATGTGAAGCTGCAGATCTCAGAGATACTGGGGAGGGATACCAGGGTGGCCTCGTTTATACCTAAGCTGATAACACATGCCCCATGTTCTGTTTGATGGCTCAGCAACAGGGACCGCTGACATCAAGTGGCCTCTTCCTGGTGTCCGGCTAAGTGCTGAGTGGAGTGGGTTTCTTTCCCTGTCCTCCTGGGGCCAGGAACCACAGGCCTACTAATCATTTCCTTCCAGGTCTTCTTAGTGCCTTTGTCCAGGGTCACTCACCTTATTCAGGTATCACATGCTGTGTGCTTCCTTCCAGGGAAGGGGCAGTGCGTGCCCACTGTCTCTGCACAGTACCAGTGGGGAAGGATAGCCTACTTGCACCTCCTCTGGATAAGAGATGGTGAGAGCCCTGGGTACCACTGGGCACTGAGAGAAGCAGTGGTGTAGGGAGAACAGACCTTGCATGGGGGCCTATGTTCACAATGTACTTCCTCCAGATTTCCCAGAAAATTGTCAGTCACTGATGCCCTTCTGCCTCACAAACAATTAAAAACTTTTAAAATGGTAATGTCCACCCACTAGCAACACCATCTAAATGGCCTGCTGAGACACAAAAGTCTATTGTCAGATCATGGCTCCTGATTAGCAGGTAACAGGGAACTCTGGGTGAGCTGCTGACAAATCTAGGGTTCATGAACACACCTGTGCATGTGCATTTCTAAGTGCTGGCTGAGAGGAGAAGAGAAGGCTGGTGGATCAGAAGGAATGCCATTTTCTAGTGTCTTGTGCTGGGGTGGTGGTAGCAAGAAACATATCTTTTAGGGGTGTGTGTGTGTGTGTGTACGGACCAAATCCTGACATCCTTGATTGATTTGCACTTTACATACTGAGGCAAGGTATCTTGCTGAACTTGGTGTTTATTGATTCAGCTAGTCTGGCTAACCAGCTCGCTTCAAGGATTCCAGGTGGGCCATCACACCAATCAGCATTTATGTGGGTAGAAATCAGAACTCTGTTTCTCTCACGTTCCACAGCATGCCCCTCACCCACAGAAGGGTGGTATCTTAAATGTGGCTCAGGACAGACCATCAAGGATGCACCCAGAGGCAATGGTAAGCCCAGTGTTAGAGACTGCAGTTCAGCTAAGGGACTCCAGTTACCCAGGAGCAAGAGCGGGTCTTTGTGACTGGTCCAGATGTCATATTCCAAGGACAGCATGAGGTATTCTTTGAACTTTGATTGCTCAAAGCAATGATTAACTTGGTAGTTGCTGTGTTGTCCAGGTCTCTGCCACCCACTGTAGCAGCAATTCTTCCTGTCCCTCTATGCCTGCCTTTCACCCACGCACATTAGGTCCCTACCAAGTACAGGCCTCTGAGGACTGAGCAGAGCAAGTCTATGCATTTATTCAATTAGAAAGGAGGCTAGGAGAGAGAGAAGGAGAGAGAAAAGGATGGAAGGAGAGAGACAGGAAGGCAGTTACTCTGTTGGGGAAGTCCCCGGTATCATGGGGGCCTGAGGAGTGTGACACTCACTACTCCATTCTCAGGGTTGATAACAATCATTATGGCTGAGTTGGGGCGCTCAGGAAGGGATGGAAATGGAGACTGAGCCCAAACAAACCTCTTCTTTCTTTGGTTGTTGTTCACAGCAATGGAAACATCACAAGTACAGCATTGACAAACTGAAGGAACAGACTTGAGTACAAAACCTAAGAGAAGTTGATCTTGAGGGAAATGTAAACTTTACATTTTAGAAATGACTAATAATGAATGAATAGGGACTAACTTTTCAAAGTGATGCTAGTTTTCAGAACATTTTGAAATATGACTTTCCCATGATCATTTACATTAAGCCAACGCTATATTAAGATTGTCACCAACAAAACAACTCATCATATGAACAAGGACTGGGCACATGGAACACAATGAGTACTTGCCTAGCATGAATGGAATTCTTTGGCCCAGGCCTTACACTTCAAAAGAAAAAAAAAAAAGAAAATGAGGAGGAGGAAGAAAAAGAAAAAAACCACTGGTTAAATTGCATCACTGTGGAAATTGCCATTGAGGCAGGAAAAAGTGCTTGTGAATAGTGTGCTTGTTTCTGTAGTGCTGGGCTGCAGCACAGGGAGATCAGAAAGAAGCGCCAGCAGCTTTGCATGCCCTCAATTCCTGGCTGCTGGGGTCTGTGGGGAGCACAGAGTGGGACAGCCTACTACGTGGCATGAAGAGAGGTGGGGTCTCATCTTCCTCAGGAAGCAGCAGCAGCGGCCATTTTCTTAATCATCTCCTAGCAGACAATCCAAGGGCTGAACAGGGGCTCTCAGCACGCAGAGGCTTCCCTGTCGCTCAGCATGCCCAGGAGGGAAATATGAGGACCTGGGGGGCCAGGCACCCTGCTCCACAAGGACAAAGTGTGGGGCAGATGAACTTTTGCCTCCCACTCAAGAAGTGAATGCTTGAGGCCTCGGTGCCAGTGCAGTGTGATTAAAAAAATATCAAGCACATATTCTGACAGTAACTTACTCTTTGCTAGCACAGGTCTTTTTTCTTTCTTTTTTTTTTTTTCCCAAAGCTGCAATAAGGTCTTGAAAAGGCATTCCAAGAAGCGGGAGCCTCAGTGGCTGGTGCCTGTGTGAAGTTTATGCTCTTGAACAGTGTTAGGTTTGCCACAGGATGACTAAAATGCACACTTCACTTCTGGCTTCTTCTGTAAATTAAAAAAAAAATCTCAGAACCATTTTTAAGATTCTCTAAGACATTTATAATCATTTATTAGAAATGACATTTGTAATGGCCTAGCATCTTGGAAAGGCATTTTTAGTCTTTCCCATTGTTTACTTTTACATCATTTTCCATTTCACTTGACCTTATCATGCCTGGTAAGAAATACAAAATTAACCAGTGGGTCCCTGAGGTCCTCTCAGGCTACTTGGTAACACATCTCAGTATCCTGTCAGGAGATAAGCTACATGTCCCTCCCTCTGGATTTGTTGCCCTGCAGGAAAAAGTTGAACTGGGAATAGATTAGAAAGAAAAATAAAAAGAAAAAGAAAAAGAAAAAATAATGTTATAATTTCAATCTAATTTAACCATCATTGTGGTTCTCAGACTTCATGCAGAAAAGCCAGTGTTGGTGCAAGCCCCGCCTGCAGAGTCTAAATTAACACTCTTACTTGGAATTAGATCTTCCACTGAGTAGATGAAATTTTGGACACAGTGCCTAACAGAATGCACACATCCATCCATTGCTTGCATGCATGTGGTGTCCACTGACTCTTCCAGCAAGGACTTTTAATTACCTAGTGTATGAAATCAGTTTGGCCTGCAGGGAGAGGGCTGTCTCTCAGAGGTCCATAGTTCCCATGGCCAAAAGGGCCCCATCTAGCAGTAACAGTTGAAGTAACACAGATAGCAGCATGAACCCCTACAGTGCCCATGTCCTTCCACAAACAAGAAAAGCTTGGCTCAATTCACACTGGCACTAGTGTGTCACGTGTGTCCTGGGTAAAGGCTAGGGGCAAGTTCCAGAAGAGCTTCGTACATGGGAACCAGGACTTCCTCTAATTTCTTCAAAGAAACAAAGTTTGGAACCAGGATGAAATGAAAGAAGACATCTGTCACTGAGGGGAGAAAAGGAAGCATACAGGGTGTTTGTGGGATGCAAAAGGATCTAAGATCTAAGCTTCAAAGCAGTGGCAGGGCATGGAAGAAAGCCAGCAATGAGAAGGCTGGCACTCACTTACCTGTGTTCCGCAGCTTGCGGTTCCTAGGCACAGAGAGGATGACAAGGAGGTTCCCAATGACATCCACGGCTGTAGTGACAACGATAGAGTGGGAGCCACCCAAGGGGCCCGAGGAGTCCCTGATGATCGTGTGCCTGCTGACCCAGACCAACTATGGCGCACGGCCAGCCCGCTGGCCTCGCAGCAGTTGGCGACAGAGCTGTTCACAGGCATCGAGATGACTCTGCCGCCTGGGAGAGATGCACAAGGTGAACACTGCTTGGGGTACTCCCGCCGCCCCCTCACCGCCTGGTCCAGCAAATCCTAGGAAAAAGCTGAGGGGAGGGTCCTAAAAGAGACAATTAATTGAACGTGGGCAGAGGGGCCGAGAGAAACAAAAGATCTAGACAAGGACAGGGCTCAGGTGTTGTAGAAAGCAATGCATCCCTCAGCTGAACAACAGCTCTGCAGCTTCTCAGCCCCTCTGCCACAGGTCAACCAGTGTCTGGCCCACCTCAAGTGGTCCAGTTGGTAAAGCCAGTATCCCTAACACCCAGGAATCTCTAGCTCCTTTACAACGTGGAGAAGCTGTATCTATTTGGAGACACCCTGCTTGCAGACTGGAGTGGGTGATGGTGATTCGAGCTGTCTGAACCTGAGAAGGCTCTGCCAGGTGGTGCAGTTCTAAAAGCTGACTCCCTAGGAATAGAGATCAACCCCAGAGCAAAGAAGCCCAGTGTGTTGATCTCTGAGAGGTGACAGGAAAGCTATCCCTTAGTCACATGTTGTGTGTTGTGGATAGCCTTGAGATCAGCACTGGAAAACAAGTGCTTTTTAAAATACTTAGGTGGATATTGGTTTAAAAATGGTGCTTAATACATGGTCTATGCTAGAGATTATTAAAATGTGGGTTTGGCCAAGAAGTGTGAGTACAGGATGGAAAGAATGGTCCCCAAGATTGGCACTGCCCTCCTTTATGCCCCTTATGTTGGCCCCATGTGGGTTTTACAGCCACTAGAACCACTAACACCAAGCAACCAGTGAACCTGAGTTTAGCAAGACCCCAGTGGAATCTCATATTGACCAAGGACAAGGCAAAGTGGGGCAGGGCTTTGAAGATGTGCCCACCCACCAAAGGATGGATGCTTAAGATTAAACAGAAATTCAGAATGAAACATAAAAACAAAAGGCTGATTCCCACGATCACCGCAGCAGCTTAGTGTGTTTCAGCCCAAATCAAAAGACGAACCACATCTCTATCAGCAGAAGAGTGGGTGAATCAACTCCACACAATGGAAAAAAACTGCTTGTAAACACAACACACACACACACATATCTGCATGTGCATATGTATATTAAATGGAATAAAAGAAGGCAATATATATTCAAATACTATGTACCCAAAAATTATATACAATTTTAATGAAGTCTAAAGTTTATCTGTGGTGATAGAAATCAGAAGTACCTTGATACTAGAGATTTAGATAATTAAGTAATAATTTGGCAGTCACAGGGTGTGTATTAAATATAATGGTTGGCAAGCATTCTACCATCCAGCTATCTCCTCTGCTCTGGAATGTTGTTTTTGTCCATGTGACTTTATATAAGTCAAGCCCTTCCCGGAAATCAACAGAAAAGTAGATGCCATGGAGGGAGGGGCCTGACAGTACAGCAGCAGGAAGAGTGCAATGAAGGGATGGACAGCTGGCGAGGCAGGAGACAGAGCACATCTGTACCCTGGATGGATGTGATGCGAAGGGAGGAGACTTCCCCTGGGCAGAGAGAAGGCTGAAACCAGGTGCAGATTCAGCTTGGGCTTTTCTCAAATTCGTTGTTCTTGGAGAGTTTGAAGCTACTTCATAAGCCAGGCTTGGAAACAGGGTGGGGATTTGAAGACAGAAGAAGATATAAAATGGCCTTTCAGAGAGTGAGGATTCTCCCTAGCAGGCACAGCATTAGTGTCCCTGTGTATGACCTTCAACTAAATCAGACACTTAGGGGTGTCAGTCAACAAGGCAGAGCTGCTCAGGACAGGGTGACGTGGCGGCATGGGGAAAGAGGGAAAACCGTGGGAGAAGTCATGCAAGTCCAACACATTGTGCTCAGTCGTTTCATTTTAAAAAGTGTGAACTAGAGAGAGCAAATGCTTAGAGATGTGATACCGCCTCGTTTTCTTAGTCGTGCTGTCTTTTGAACTCAGGGCCTTGTGCTTGTGAGCTGAATTATACCCCAGCCTGAAAAGCAGATTTCTGAGGTGTGTAGGTTCTTGCTGGGAAGGCTTTGCAGATGCTTATGGAGTTGGTCCCTGGAGGAAAGCGGAAAAATAAATGGTCTTAGAGCTGGAGAAGTCTGGAATAGAGATATAGCTAAGTGGGAAACTTCTGGCATGCTTTATGTTCAGGGTGTTCTAGCACTGGATGGGAGGAAGAGGAAGGAATAGAAGAGGAGAGAGAATGGGGAGAGGGAGAGAAAGAGAGGAAAGGAAACAAAGCAGAGGAGAGGGAGGAGACAGAACACGAGATGGGGGAGAGGAAGGGAGCAAGTGATACAGATACAGCAAGACAGAGTGAAGGAGGAGACAAAGATCAGAAGATCCCTTTCTTCCACATGCAGGCATACAGTGAGATTCCTCTAGCAGAGTGCGGAACACTCGGGAAGTGGGTACAGCTATGCTGCTTCCATTCAAACACACTCTAATAACAACATTTGGCTAATGGCGTGTGCAGCACAGAATCAGCCCTGTGCTGTCCTGGAGTATAATTTTGTACCTTGCCTGCATACACAGCTGTGTATGTTAAGACCTTTGGAATTGGGATAAAGTCAGTGCTGCATCCTCACATAGCTGGTTGTTCTGAATCTTGAAGGCACATGGCAACTGTAAAGTCAATTCAAAAGTCAAAACTAAATGTAATTATATGCTTTAACAATTTTCACTCATATCATTTAAAAAAGATAAGTTCACTATTTCCATCTGTGTGGTTGTGTGTGGAAGCAAGTGGATTTATAAGTACCATACGTGTGCCAGTACAGGGGTTGTCTTCATATAAATGGTATCTTAGTTACTGTTCTAAAGAAGTCAGGGCAGGAATTCAAACAGGGCAGGAATGGAGCTGATGCTGAGTGCATGGAGGGGTGCTGCTTACTGGCTTGTTTCTCATGGCTTATACAGCCTGCCCATGGCTAGCACCACCCACTGTAGGCTGGGCTCCCTCCATCCCCCAACAATTATTAATTTAAAAAATGCCCTAGAGCTACGTCTTCTGCAGGCATTTTCTCAATTGACGTTCACTACCTTTAGATGACTCTAGCTGTGTCATTGTCATAAAACTATCCAGCATATGACTGCTTTATAAAACAAACAAACAAAATCATTTAATCTGGGACTTGCTTAAAGTTTCAGGGAATTTTAAGTTTCGGAGAGCACAAACAATGGACAGACAGGCATGATACTGGAGTGGCTGAGGCTCACATCTGATTGTACGCTGCAAGGATGGGGGACAAAGACCGAGCCAGGCATGGGCTTTTAGAACTTCAAAGCCAACCCCCAACAAAACTTCCCTAAACTGTTGTGGGATTATATTTTACTACATTGTAAATATTTATTTCTCCTACTGGTTTAATAAAACACTGATTGACCAGAAGGCAGACAGGAAATGTGAGTGGGGCTACCAGACTAAGAAAACTCTGGGAAGAGGAAGAGTCAGGCAGAGATGCCAGGCAGGTGCAGAGGAAAGAAGGTTATGATGCTTGTAAAGATTTCCAAAGCTTGCATTCACCTGGAATGTACCTGTCAATCATGCCTCTGGTTGTGGCCATGCAAACATGGGCCCACCCACCCTTTTAAAGAAAGGGCTCACCCTAGTGCCCACCCCTTCTTCCCCTTTCCCCTTCCCCTTCTCCTCTCTCTCTGCTCCCTTCTGCCCCTATCTCTGCTCCTTGCTTTAATAAACTCTAGTGTGGTATTCCCGTGTTGAGATTCCATTCATGCGCCATGAGCAAAAAACTAACAATGATGCTCTGAGAAAAGGTACTAAGTTACTTGGCCTTAGTTTAAGAGTTAAGAGTTAGCAAGTTGCATGTCTGAGCCATAGGCCAATCAGCATGAAATTAATGTAAGCTTCTGTGTGTTTCTCTGGGTCTTTGGGACTTTTGATCCAGATCTTGGGGCTAAGACGGACCAGAAACTTCATTATTATACCAAACAGTTCTGATAACTGTGAACCAAACATTGAAGATGATCAGTGCTCATCAGGAACTGGGGAAGGGCTGAGTTGGCAGCATATGAAGACCCTTAAGTCACTGAGACTCTCTTGCATGACCATGGAGGGTATAGTAGTAATCTGCCTCTAATCCATAACAGTAGACTCTGTCTACATGAACCAAGGGCAAGCCCTAATGTAAACTGCAGTATTTGGGTGATAAGAATGTGTTAATGTGGTGTAAGAAATGTGCCAAATGTCCTCCTTGTTGCAGGAATGTGAAAGGCAAGTTTTATGCATCTGAGGACAAAGGGGTCTGTGGGAATTACTCATTTTTTTTGTAACTCTAAAATAAAGCTCTTTCTAAAAGAAAGGGATTTTTGTCTGGGAAAGTGAAAATTTCCCCAAGCTCATCTTTCCTCAACCCAATAGAACTTATGCAAACATCAGTATAAACTAACTACTGCACAAATCCTAATTGGTCTTATAATAAAAACCCAGAGACAAATACGGGGGTAAATGCTAAATGATCAGAGAAGCAAAGGAACAAGGCACTAGAGAAACTTCTTTTTTTTAATATTTATTTTTATTTTATGTGAGTTGGTGTTTCACCTGCATGTATAACTGTGTAAGGGTGTCAGATCTTGGAATTATAGACAGTTGTCAGTGGCCATGTGGATGCTGAGAATTGAACTCAGGTCCTCCTGGGGCTGTAAGGGGGAAGGCTGAACTCCTGTCTCCTACTACCTTATGTTTCTTTCTCCTCCCAGCCATATCACTTCCTGTCTCAACCTTTCTAGTGCTGGGATTAAAGGTGTGTGCCACCACTGCCTGACCTCTATGGCTAACTCTGTGGCTCATTGGGCCCTCTGATCTTTAGGAAAGCTTTGTTTGATTACAAAGACACATCACCACAACTAACTAGAGTAGATCCAGAAAGGCAGTCCTGATAGGAAGTTGGGGCTATGGCATCCAAGTAATGAAGGTAGGATCAGACTCAAGAGAGTGGGTTTCATGTTCAAGGAAGGCATTCTAGAAGGAGAGTGATTTCAGGGCCTGATCTAGACAAGTGGGCAGAAAACTGGACCAGGGAGTCCTCCAGAGCTGAGGACTCTTGAGGGCTTGGGCTTATTTTTAAACCCAGGGAATCTGTCAAGGGAGTCACTAGACATCTGTAGCCTGTTCTAAGATCACACTGTTTCTTCTCTGCTGTGGTTTGGGTATGTGTTGTGTTGGGTATGTTGGGTATATGTTGAGTGTGCACCCCAAGAAGCTTTGTTTCTGGAAGGTTGGCTCCTAGAGTGGATGCGGTCATGGGTAGCAGAACCCTGGCGAGGTGGGGCCTGGTGAAGATGTGGGAGGTTTTGCCTGTAGAAGGAACTAAGGAAGGTCTCATGAAACTACATTTTTGTTTCCTGTGTCACCATGTGACCTATCCCTCTCATGTATGTGTCTGCCACCGTGATGCCATGTGTTACAGGGCCTTCACCAGAGCCACGCTGATGCTGAAGCAATGTCTTTGAACCTCTAGAAATGTGAGCTAAAGAAATTTCTCTTATTTCTCAAGTACCCAGCTTCACAGATTCCATTGTAGGGACAGAGAATGGACTATTTGCTCCCAGCTGTGAGAAGTGCCTCTCACTAACAGACAGGAGGAACTTCTCTTCTTATTTGACAGTGCTCAGTTAGTAGGACCTGACCCTGTCCTTAACACTGACTCTTGAGTAAGTCTCCTTGACCTTTTTAAAAATTTGTTTTATTTTAAATTATGTGTATATGTGTGTGTTTGTGTGTAGGTATGTGCATGTTGAGTGCATGTGCCTGAAGAGTCCAGAAGAGGGTGTTGGGTCCTCTGGAACTGGAGCTAGAGCAATTGGGAGCCATAAGACATGGGTGCAGCAGGCAGGCTTGGATCCTTTGGATGAGGAGTAAGTGCTTGTAACTGCTGAGCCGGTTCATTGATGTCCTTTGTTCTCACAATTTCTAAACTGAATGCTGCAGCAAATAGGCTTCACTGTTGATTTTATATATACAAACATGTTACATGCTATGAAAATTAGTATGTAAGTTATTTTATATAATTGATTTACAAATTCTGTTCATAACTTAAATTGCTTAATCTTTGTCTTATTAGAATTAAAAGTAGTTTGGAGTTTACTTGAAGAACATTACTTAAAAATAAACTTTAAGCCAACCATCTTCAATAAAAAAATTTGAGAGAAAAAGATATATGAAGATAGTGATAATTCTGACTATAATAGAGGAAAACTTAATTTGGAATCTTAACAAGACAAAGAGAAAGGATGGTTGGTCTCAGAATAGGCAGTTAGGCAAGTCCTGGAGTGAATAGCATGATAAATTACATGTATGGACTCCATCTCTAGGGAGTGTGTGTATCTTCATGACCTCTGAGGGCAGTGGGTGCAGATCTTTTGCCCCAGAGCCTTGGCTGAGTAGGATGAGAGGTATATTAGTTTTTTCATCGCTATTATCAAATGTATAGTAAGAAACAATGTAAGGAAAAGTGGCTGATTTGGGGCCACAGTTAGAGACTACAGTCCATTATGACAAGGCCCAAGGCAGCTGGTCGGCACAGTTAGGATTTGGAGAGAAGTGAATGCCTGTGGTCAGCCCTGCTCCTTTCTGTTACCTTAGTTCCCTGAGCCTATAGGATGGTGCTGCCCACCTCAATTAACCTGCTCCGGAAACATCCTCACAATGTATCTGGAGATGTGTTTCCATGGAGATTCTAAATCCCAGCAAGTTGGCAGTGCAGATCAAGTCTCATGAGAGATGTTTCACAGAGATGTTTCAGTCTCTCCTCAGGGCCTCTGCAAAGAAGCCGCCAGTAAACCAAGCCTTCTCTCCATTAGCACACAGGCCCATGGCTCAAGAGCTTTGCACTGGGCTTTTTAGATCACAGAGCTAGAAAACAGTCTAGATTCTCCCTGTGTCTTCTCCAGTGGAGATACTTTCCTGTTCTAGTCCACTTAATTTTCTAGTCTGTCCTGTCCCTGGCCACAAAGTCAGGATGAATTCTTCATTGTATTCATGGTAGTGATCTGAGCTAGTTCTAGCATGTAGAGTACCCCTATCCCCACGTCCCCAACTCCCATCAAAACATTCCATGGGAGTGACTGATGTGATTGCCCCAAACATCGCCTGAAGAACTTGAAGAACTTGGTTAATCATAGAAATCAACCAAGTTTCAGGGCTAGCTATGACCTGAGCCCTCCAGTAGGAGGTGAAGCACTTCTGTCTGGCTCAGGTGTTGACTTAGGTTTTCAGAGTTTACAGCACTATTTGGGAGGCTGTAGATTTTAGAGTGTAGGACTTGTCTAGAGGGTGTAGGGTACTTGAGCCATGACCCTGAAGATTTTAGTTTATCTTGGTCTCTCTGAAGGGGTTCCTGGAAGCTTGGTTCCTGGAGAAGCACGTTTTCCTGGGGCCCCTCTTTGTGGTTTGCTCTTTTTCCTTCCTGATAGGAGGTCCAACATCTCCTTTGTCATATGCTCTCAGCCCCAGGACATCAGCTCAAGTTCATAGGGCACATGGTGATGGTGTATTTGCTATAGAGCCAAGGATGACATTAAAATCCTGATCTTTCTGCCTCCAGTGTCTAGGATTATAGGCAAATAACACCATGACTTGGTTGTGAGATGCTGAGACGCAAACCCATGGCTTTTTGTGTACTGGGCAAACACTGTAGTAACCAGGCTTCTCTGTCTTCAGGCTCTGTGTTTAAATGGTCGGCTCTTTCTTTGAATACCCTTTTAACCAAAATAGACTGATCTTCTAACTCCTTTCCCTCCAATCCTCCCCCCTCCGGCCCATGCTCCAGTTGACAGCCTCTTTTTCTTCAATCATTGTTGCATATATGTCTATATATACATAAATACATATAAATACATCCTGCTGAGCTCATTTTTTGTTGTATGTATGGTTTCAGGGCTGAAACCCCATTGTCATCACCTGGAGAGGTCATGCTGCGCCATCTCCTCACATCTGTTGTGATAGCTGAGAGGCCAACCACTCTCCACTCTACAATCTGACTCCTCTGTCATTCATTCCCTTATTCCCCTATCCATACCTCCCACCCTTCTGCCTAATCAACTGAGGGTCAAACAGGCCTTATTTAATTCAGCAAGACATCTCTCTCATTTATCAAGAAAGTGGCTTGCCTTTTGAAAAAGAATTGCACATCTGCCCCCTACTGGTAGCAAGGAAAAATACTAGACTTGGAAGTTAAGAGTGTTGTTATGTGGGGATTTGGATCTAATTTCACTGTTCTCTTCACCTTCCTTTGCTTCAAATTGAAATGGCACACCCTTTGTCTGTTATATATTTAAAAATATATAACTAGTTTTAATGTTAAAAGTATTTTCTGGGAGTCTCAAAGGAGACTGGAGTTGGACATTTGAGCCATGTTGAAACAGTGAAGATAGTATCTGGAGACCAAGTGAACATACACTGTGGTGGACAGAGATGTGGTGGACAGAGATCGTGGAGATCAACATAAGGATGGTACCTTTTGGATATGTACCCTTTGGATATATCCAAGGTCCATGTTAAAGGACTGGTGGTCTTTATGGTGACAATGGTTGAAATAATGAAACTTTAAAAAGTTCAGCGGGAAGTCCCAGGTCATGTCAGGCTATTCCAGATTGATTTGCTTCTCCCTCTCTCTCTCCCTCTCTCTCTCTCTCTCTCTCTCTCTCTCTCTCTCTCTCTCTCTCTCTCTCTTTCTCTCCCCCCTCTCCTCTTCCTCTCCTCTCCCCACCTCCCTTCTTTCCTTCTTCTCTTCCCCTATCAGGGGAAGCTTCTCCCGTGGATTTAAAGTTCCACCTCCCCTTTCTTTCATTCCTTGGCTATGTCCTCTGTCATTCAGCATCCCTACCAGAATACATCAAGGAACTCTACTCACCCAAGAACTAGAACTCCAAAGCTATAAGTTCAGATAGACTTTTAATTTTAAATGTGTCCAATATTTATCACAGTGACAAGAAGCAGAGGAACAGACATTTAACTTTGACCTGAGTTGGGAGCATTTACAGTGGAATACTCTATTAGAACAGTATCACATTGTATTATGGAATATTGGAAGCTGCTTCTCCCACCAGCCACCCCTCCTCAGTACTGTTATCTGTAAAGGTGGCATGGACTCTGAGCCAGAGCACTGAGAATCATAATGCCAACGTTCTATGATCTGCCTGATGTTCTAGCATCCCTTTAGCATCCCTGGCTGTGGCAGGAGAGTGCAGCCTTTGAGATCCAGTCCTGGTTATGCCCAGCTCTGCCACACAGTGGCTCACTGGTCTCAGGAGAATGGCATATCATCCGTGGAAGAGTCTTACAGTGACATCACAGATTACCGTGGTGACCAACTGTGGTGACTAAGCATAGCATGGTTATTTAGTGCACAGCCAGTGTCAGATAGCATCGTGCCTTATGAACACTTGGTGACAGCTTTAATAAATATGCTAACCCTTCCTAACAAAAAACAAAACTCAGAATAAAACAAACAAACCCCACTTTGCAACCAGGCCAGCTTGACTCTCATGAGATAAAAGGCCTTGGGCAAAGCACTTCACATCTTTGGGCTCCAGTTTATTTTTCAGATAAAGATGTACATAATAAAGCTCTTAGGAAGTGATGAAGATAAAATGGGTGACTATGAGACGGAATCATGACTGACTTGTGCAGGATGGCGATTGTGGTGGTATCCTTGACCAGTTGGCTGGCTTTTACTTCTTACAGTTAGAAAAGTGGCTTTAAAGAGGCTTCCTTCCATCACCCAGGTCCCCTTCGCTAAGGGGAAGATCTAGGAGTTGAGCCTGGCTTACTTCAGACTGGACCCAGCAGCCTTTCTTCTGGTCTCCATATGAGAGGGAACGCAGCCCTTCTTACAGTAACTGGTTCCCCTCCAGGCTTGAGTCCCTTCAGCCAGTCCATGGAGGTTGTATCCCATACCATGTCCAAGTTCAAACAGCAAAGACTCTCTAGCTAATAGCTTACAGCTCATGAGACAACATATTGTCGCTTCCAGGAAGGAGCTGATAACAGATGAATATTTGAGTCCCATGACTTTTACACAGTTTCTAATATAAAAATTAATTTCTCAGTTGCCTGAAGATACTGAAAAGATGCAAAACAATGCCATTGTTCTGATAACTTATATTGAAAAATCCTAAAAAGTACTATAGATCGCTATCTCCACATCCATAAGGGAGCTGGACACACAGAACTTGGACCCCTGGCCAGCCCCGTGTTTGTTTTGAGAATATCCCTTAGGCAACCATTGCCTCTCGTCACTAACTAACTTCCTACTTCCCCCTATGACTTCATTTGTGACATATTAAGCCATTCTCCATATTAAGCCATTTTCCAGCCCTCTAACGCTGACGAGCACCGGCTTGGTGAAAACCCACAGACTGAGGGTTCAACCTCACAAGCCCCCACTTCCGTTTCAGACTCCAATTGCTAGTCTCAGGTGTGACCTGTTCATCTGACCACCCCTGTTGCTGTTTGTTTTTATTCTTAGCTCTTTTCTCTTTTGGGAGCCCACCAGCTTTTCTTAACTTTAAATTATCCAGTCTATCATTTGCCTCTAGGCTTTCCCTTTTCTATTCTGTATACCTTTCTTTGTATTTTTACTCTGGGGCTTGCTGTATAACTGGATGGCTGGCCCCTGGAGTCCTCCTCTTTTGCTGGACATTTTTTCCCCTCTTACTCTCAGATTTCTCCTCCTATTTATTCTCTCTGCTTGCCAGCCCCGCCCATTTATCTCTCCTGCCTCACTATTAGCCATTCAGCTCTTTATTAGGACATCAGGTGTTTTAGACAGGCACATTAACACAGATTCATAGAGTTAAACAAATATAATACAAACAAAGTAACACACTTTAAAACAATATTCTCCAACACATCCCCCTACAGGTTTTTCCAAAATAAGCAACCAGATCTCCAACCCTTTTCTTTTGGAGTTTTATGGAGACTTTATTATGTAAGCAATTGTTATTATGGTGACCAATGACCATTAGTTTCATTTTTTTTTGTTTGAGGTTAGGACCACTTAGTAATAGAGTTTGTTCCCTTGGCAACCAGCTATCCCCACCTAGAAGGTATCGGGACTGCAAACCTAAGTTATCTCATGGCATACATAACAGACACATGGCTTTGGAGAGCTCAAGAACTTGAACAAAGGACAGGGAAGGAAAGGGAAATATTAGTTATATCAAAATATTATGCCCACTGATTAACAGGACCACCACTTACTATCCTGTGCCAAATATTTTGAGTCCTTTTTTTTTTCCCTGCAAAGCTTTGAACTTCCTTCCTTTTTATTCTCTCTAGCTCCTACCATCCAGACAGAAGTAAGCCACAGGAAGAAATGCCTGACGCTCACTCAGACTCACTACTTTCCTTTAACTGTGATACCTGTCCAGCTCCTGGAAAAGGAGGTCCTTCCCAATCCTCTGTGGGTCTCCTGCCATATTGCCTTCCAAACCTTACATGGATTGTTATCTAATAAATCTCATGTGTTTCTCCTTGCTGGCTGTGATCAGTGTTTTCAATTCTGTCTCTCTGCTTTAAATCCTACAGTAAAACATTTCTTGACTTCAAATCCAATTTTAGCTATATTTTTTAATTCATTTCCCCTTCAGATTCAGTTTTGTTCAAAGTTACTCAAACTCCAGGCACCGAACTTCTTTACCTCTCATTGGCTACAACCCTTCTATCTGGGTCTGGGCCCATTACACCGGCAACATCGGCATCTGTGGAGTCACCAATGAGCAGTCGCGATGTAAAATCTCAAAGTCTCAAGTTATAATTTTACTATCTGCTATAGTTACAGCTGCAGGCATTGTGTCAGGCACTGAGAATCAGTGCAAACATACCCATGTAAGAGAACATCCCTTGTTAAAATTTCCCATTGCTCATAAAGACAAAAGTCCAAAAAAGCACTTTAAAGCATTCCACTCTTTCCTACACCTGTAGTGCTGCATCTTTCTCTTCAATATAAAGTGTCAATCTTATTTTGTTCCTGCCCACTTCAGGGTTTTTGCAAATGGCACCTCTTCTACCTAAAGATTTGCTTACACTTTCTTTTCCTGTGTACTCCTATTGCTCTACTCCAGCTATGTCATTTTGTATAGATAGAGGAATTTATAGGGTCAAGAGCAATTGTCATACAAGACTATGTCCTCTTTCTAGGTGTGCAGGATCCTGCAATGATCATCCTCATAGACTAGAGCCACTTCCATCAGCTGTACATATCTCTTACCTGAGTTTGTTCTCACAAAGTGGTCTAACCAATTAGAACGAGCACCTCAGGCCCGAGGCATGTATAGAGTGGTTGGTGAAGCTAACGTAGCCTGGATGAACAAGCTGGAACATCCTCACTCTTGTGTGCAGGAGTACAGGTCACAGAACTGAATCCAGCCTGGGGGAAGAGTATCCTTACTCCTCTGTGCAGGGATGCAAGCCACAGAACCAAAGCCAGGGTAGGAAAAGGTGTCAGGCATGTCTGGGAGCAGAGCCAGCAATTACACTGCCACATTTGGGCATACAACTCTGAGAGTTTCAAGACTTTCACATTCAAACCTGGCCTTCTAGGGTGTCTTTAAAGTGAACTCACTAAAGTAGAATAAACCACTTAAAGAGATGCTCTGTTATCTTTTTTAATAACACAGCTCTTTATTGATTTTTTTAAGAATTTCACATCATGCACCTAAATCCTGCTTACCTCACAGTTCTTCCATATCTGCTCCTCACACCTGCAGCACAATCCCCCTCAGAAGAACCTCCCCCCAAATTAATTAAAAACAAAACAAAATGAACAAAAAAAAACCCCATCACTTTTCCATATTCCCAACACCTCTTCATGCACCCTAGTGGCGCTGGGAGCTGCGGTGTCTCAGGCAAAATGACCTTTTGACCAATCAGTCCCACCCACAAAATGAACCAATCATTGCTCTGATTCAAAGATCTCTGGATTCTGGTATACCATCCTCACTGAACCCTCACCAAAACTCCTCTCAAATATCCTATTGCCACCCAGCATCATGGTGATTCTGCAGCTGATGTTCTGCAGGAACGAGTCTCTTCACACCCTCTAGCAGGTTATAGATGGGAAGATGTCAGGGTAGGCCAACCAATGCTCAGGATGTGGGTCTGTGTGGTAGCTGAGCTGGTTTGTTTGGACCACTTGGACTTCCTCCGTTAGGCAAAAGTCAGTGTTAGCATTCCTAGGTCTAGGAGATCTGGGCCAACTCTGACACATTAGTGGGAAGTAGTAAGGCCATCTCTCCTGAGGATAGGGGCTAGCTCTCCCATGAGGAGTAGCGCCAAGTATCCTGTTCCAGTGTATAGTGAGGAGCAAGGGCCAGCCATCTCAGGGCCAGTGAGGGGCAGGGCTAGCTCAGCAAGGCCCTTGGATTTAAACACACATGGTTCCTATGGCCCCCTGTGTAACACAGGCCATGGAAAATCAAAACAGACACCAGTTGCTTCAGGACCACAGACCCAGACATGACCCTCAGTAACAACTCAGACAAGAATGTCACCATGGCCCCAGTGACAGCATAAGCCACCCATACCAGTATAGCTCCAGTGACATCGAGGCCCTTGGATACCAACACGGCCTCACATGGTAGCCTACACCCCTGGCATCAGTATGGCCTTTGATAGTATCAAGAGCCATGGAAATCAACACAGACTCTGGCTGCAGTAGAGCTATGGACTCAGCTATGTCCCCAGTGGCAGCATAGACCACTCAGATTGGCATGGCTCTGAGACAGCAATATGGACTCGGGTGTCTGACCAGACCCCAGTCATCTGAATGTCCTTCAGTGGTTACTGAAGTCATGGATATCAGCACAGACCCTAGTTACTGCACAGCCACAGGCTTAGACATGTCCCCTAGTAGCCGCTTGGGTCCCCAGTGTCATCATGTCCCCCAATGGTAGCACAGGCCACATGCCCCTCAGATACCAAAAGAGCCACAGGTGGTGACCTAGATCAGGGCATCTTATGGCCTTTGGTGGCAACATAGGTAATGGACATCAACACAGACCCCAGCTATGCTAGGACCACAGATGCAGACATAGTCCTAGGCAGTAGCACAGGCCCAGATGTCACTTTGGTCCCAAGTGGCAAGCAGGCCATCCATATCAGCCTGCACTGCTGGTCTTCAGATCTGCCTCTTATCACAGCACATGAGGTATTCCACCTCTCTTTTCCATTTCTCTCCCATATACTTGCTTATCATATTGGCACCCACCTGCAAAGCTCTGGATGGGGCTTTGGATGCTTTCAGCCAGCCTAGACTGTGAGGATCCAAGCTGGCCTATGGGTGTCTTCCATCAGCCTGGATAGTGTGGCTGATGTTTGTTAACTTTCGTTTTTTAAATGTTTAGAACTTCCTTGGTAGTCCAGAATTTGATAATAAGGACTTATTGAAAGAATGAGTTGAACCCCACATCTCAGCATTTGCCATATGGAGTGACTGGATGGGAAAATGGGTGCTGTGGTTCTCAAATCAATCTTCACAACAACAAAGACATGTTCTGTAAGTGAAGCTCTGGCTGCCTAATCTTACTGAGGTTATGATGTTTCCTCTCAGGCCAACTCTGCCTTGGAGACTACTTTCTCTAATTCAAAAGCAAGTGCCTATAAATAATACCTGTAGGTAGAATTTACTGAACACATGCTCAGGACTTTAAATTCCTTTTATGTGGAATATTTTATTGAGCAGTTATAATACTATGTCATCTCCATTTTATGGATGATGAAACTGAGGCTCAGAAAAGTTAGGTACCTTGTCCTAGGCTATAAAGATAAAGTCAAGTCTCTACCCTGTGCATTTTATAATTATATGTGAGGAAGCCAAAGTCCTTGTTTCCCCTCTGGGGTCTTGAGTGGCTAGGATAAAAAGGGTTGGCAATGTCAATTGACTCCATCCCACTCCCTCTATTTCTTTCTGTTTCTGATCACACCTCCTTTAATCTGCCAAGGTGAAGCTAGGATTAGAGGTTTGGCTAGGGCGGCTGGCTGGCTCCACCCAGCTCGTCCTAGTCTAGCTTCATAGAGAGTTTAACTTCCTAGCAGAAGTACTGGCAAGAACAATTACCACTCTGGGAAATTTTAGGGTCCACATTGCCACCAAGTAAAGCACTGTTGTTTGCTGCTAATGAACTTCGTTTAAGTATTTGGCAGCAGAGCCTCTTAAAAGAGCCTAATGATTTTTACTGCTAAAGCTGAGTTAGGAAGCCTCTCTTAAAAAAGCCATGCCTCTGCTCTCAAGCAAACAGAGCTCTCCCAAGAAAATGCTGCTTCTAAGAAGCCATCTTTGACTCTGTTCCCTTTTTGTCTATGAGAGCAGTAACTTTAATCTGTCATAAGCAGCTCATGCTTGTACAGAGTCTCCTGTGAGACTTCAGGAACCAGCCTTGCTGCAGCTGAAGTTGTACTCAGAAAGCCTGACATTTTGTTCCTCAAGCCCACACGCCACTCCAGGGCATCTCTGTACCATGGGGCACTTGAGAGACACAACTTGGACTCTGGTTTTGGCTCCATTTCTGTGCTCTTGAACCCTTTTTAAACTTTCTTCAGCTTTATGTGAATGTATATGACCCACATAGAAGCACCATTTGTAATATATAGTTTCTGTTCAGGCCTAGCCCCGAGATACGAACTCACCCACAGCTGCTTAGTCCTGCCTAGTCCTGAGGTCTGGACCAGAAACCCCAGTCCTAAAGAAACACACAGAAGCTAATATTAATTTCATGCTGTTTGACTTATGGCTCAGGCATATTACTTGCTAACTCTTTACTCTTAAACTAACCTATGATTAGCTAAGTGGCTTAGGACCTTTACTCAGAGCAGCATTTCATCTTCTTTCCTCTGTATCTGCCTGGAATTTCTGCTCTGTGCTTTCTCTTCTCAGAGTTTTCTTAGTCTGGTAGCCCTGCTCATACTTCCTGTGTGCCTTTTGGCCAATCAGTGTTTTATTAAACCTGTAGGAGAGACAAAGATTTATAATGTACAAGAACATAATCCCACAGCAATGGTCAGTGTACAAGAGCCTCATTCTCCAACACCAACTTTGCCTTCATGAATGTGAAGTCACAAGACACTTAATTTGGAGCTGAGAACCAGATGACTGCTACCTCACAAGAGCAGTCTCCTCTTGTGAGTCAGTGGGGATGCAGAGTAGACAAGGAAACTTGAGCTAGCACAATCACTGGAGTTTCATCCACTGACCATGGCAAGGAGAGTCCTCAAGAACAAAACAAATTTAAGCTTCTAACAGGTAACTTTTCCACATGCTATAAACTCCAATTAGCAAAAATCTATGAATATTTCACTTCCTCCAAGCAACTTCCCACTGTTAGCTTAGGAAACAGAATCTCAGAGTAAAGCTGGAGCATCCAATCCTGATCTCAGTCACAGTATCACCACTATGGCTTCTGCAGGGAGTCCTGGAGATGATCAAAGTCTGAGTACCTTAAACTGTTTCCTACACTCCTCATCACATGAGAAATTTTTATGCAGACCTGGAAAGAAAGATATTTAAAATAGGTCTACAAGCCAAACACTGAGAATAATCACAAAAATTATTTTAAAACAATCCTTTGGTGTTCATATATTTCACCATTTATTAAGGATGAAAGACAATTTGCATACTGAGATGGATGTGACTGTTTTTCATGAAGAACTAAATCTTGGCTGAGGTTGGTACTGCAGGATGTAGAGCATTCTTAATCACTATTTTGATTTTATATCCATTGATCTTAAGAATATCATTTCACATAATTATGTA
Organism: Sigmodon hispidus; assembly: GCA_004025045.1. NCBI lineage: Eukaryota > Metazoa > Chordata > Mammalia > Rodentia > Cricetidae > Sigmodon > Sigmodon hispidus. The sequence goes on from PVIH01000182.1 coordinate 21,158, forward strand.
GTACAAATGTCAGAAGAATGTTTAGAATCATTTCAGAAACCGTTAAAATTTGTTCCCAATCCCAAGCCAAAATTTATTTAATGATTCTTTTCAATATCAAGAAATTTATGAAGTAAAAAATACATTAAAGATGTGCTAATTTTATAAATGCTGAGAAATGACCATAGAAAAATATTAAAACTTTATTGCCACAGAATAGCGCAATCCAGATAATTTGACACATGTTGGGGTTGTTAGGAAAGAATTAAAAGTCTGCTTTTTGTAATTAAGTCATTGCATTTCTATAAGAGCAGACAACTTTCAATTCATAACATAGAACAGTCTGGAATCTGAGATTAGGCTGTTGAGGCATCATTTGATGTTTTGCAAAACAATGACATGCAAAGTGATCAAGGTTGCAAAGTCCCTGGATGGGTTGGAAAGATGGTTCAGTAGATGAAGTGCTGTGAGCACACCTGTGAGCACTGGAATTCACATCATGAGGACCCATTCACACTGATAGGTATGCTGGCAGAGATGGAGGAAGGCTTCAGGAAGCTATCTAATTAGGGAGTCTTTTATTGAGCTCTGGGTTTAAGTGAGAGATCCTACCTCAAAGAATAAGGTGGAGTCCACACACAGACACAGACATAGACACACACAGACACACACACACACACACACACACACACATACATTCCACCACCACCACACCAAAAATGAAAAGAAAGTGGGTTTTAAGTCAAGTCAGGTTTGAAACTGTGAATGAAGACAAGAGAGAGTGAGAGAAGACAGACTGGACAGAAGCACATAGGTATGGAGTCCACAGCTGCCTGTTTCAATGTCCAGTTCCCCCTCGTGTGTATGGAGCAGGCAGGTCATTTCCAGGGTCAGTTCAATGCCAGATTAATAGATGTCAATCCTGCAGGACTTTTAAAAGATACCAAAGGAATACAGCACAATTTAAGGCAATACCCACATGAAGACATTTATTTGATAAATATTTTATTGAAACTATTTTTATCTTAGAATTACTGTTTGTGATTTTGCTCATAATAGTAAAATTATAGGAAACACTTCTAGAGGCACCCAGTCTTTGGCTTGGTGGTTTATATTTCAACTTTGAAGGTTTATTTAATTTTTTTAAAGCTCCTTTGTTTATGCTCTCTGACTGTTACAGTTGAGCACATTTAATGTTCTCTTTTAGGCTCATGTAAATTTATACTTGTACCACGAAGACCTGGGAAGAATAGTGTGCATTTGTCTTACATCAAGGTGGCACTGAGATCCCTATCAGCTACTACTCTGCAATCCTCCCACCATAGACTAACAGTGAGAATGAGAAAGAATAGTGTGTGGACCCTGAGTAAACGCCAAGCTTAGAGAAGGTCACCATGTACTCTTTATGACTGTTATTTCACGAGTACACAAATCCCAGTGGTGACCAGTGACCATCTTTGTGGTTTGTGAAATCAGATTACTGTTCTCCATCTATCCTCAGATCGGATAGAAGTCTGGTACTTTTTATTTCTCATGTAGGCCCAAGATGGCTGTGCATTTTGTAGGACCCACAGACCCATTCTGGCATAGTGTATGTTGGGTCAATGCTCACACACAGGGCAGTATTTTGTTTTAATAGTGTGGAAAAACTGGCAGTAATAACTCCCATAAAAATACTCTATTTCCATGTACTCACAATCAAAAATAGCTGAAGGTATCATACACATATCCCAGTTAAGTTCACAGAATAGTAATAAATGACAGTGGTTTTTAGAAATCTGGGCATGTGGATGAACTGAATTCTTAATATCTTAACTGCCAGAGACTAGCAAGGTTGGGCTTATTTCTTTTCAGGAAACATGAACACATGGGGACTTCTTTTCTGCCCCATTTTTCTGTTCTTTAAATTAGCATATTTCAGACTATGCATTAGTCTTAATTTAACAAGAGGTTAGTATATGTGTCTAAAAATGGGTTCTCCAGTTAAATGCATGTGTGAACTCTAAGATTAGCTCTGCCTATTAGCCAGGTTCCTGGAGAATCTCAAGTGTGGGCAGCTGTGTTCACACCACTGATGAGTCTCTGGCTCTGCCAGGCAAATGAAGACATGGCTCTCCTGGGATTACATTTTTACTGGTTTCTCTGACACTTAACATATACAGATTATAGCTCCATTGGGGTTATTTCTTCAGAACATTAAGTTCACCAATTATAAATGAATTTTTCCATAATTTCTTTTTCCCCTTATAGTTTCATCTCCCAGAGTTTAGAAAAATAGACTCCTATATGCTAACAATTGTCTCAACTCCCATACATGAATCCCTTGTCTTTTCTATTTTTTGCCAAGTCATTTGAATTCCTCTGTGCTTCCCCAGACGCTTTGACCTTTTCGAGTTCATGGCCAGCCAGCCCCATCCTCCTGACCCTCATTCTCCACAGAAGGCTGCTGGTGTGTGTGAGCTTTGTGGAAATGTCACCTCCTCCTTTCATTCAGTTGTCAAGCCTTGAGTACCTGTTTTAGCTGGGCATTGTGGCAGTATCTCAGGGAAAGGATTATGGAATGAATGGATTTACTCATGCCTCAGGGTTGGGAGGATCTGTTAAATAATGCATGGCTGAGCATGTTGATCTTTTAGGGAGAAAAGTCCTCTATAAATCAGAGCGCTATTAAAATATTTACATGCTGGTCTAATAAAAAATGATAAAAGCGATTTTCACTATAATAGGGATTCTGATAATTTGCATTTACATAGCACATTATTGGCACAACAATGGTGTCCCTTTGAGTAGCTTCATTTAAAGTGGCTTTGCTTTAATTATCTCTCACAGAGAAGCTATAAAACGGCAGTAAAACAATTTGCAAATATGTGTGTTATTCATACGTGGTAAATAACAGTTACATTGTAAACACAGTTCAATAGAACCTGACATTTATCAGGATAATATTTTAATTATTTGTTTGATGTGCAACCAGCTTTTTTACTGCTTATTTTTTTTCCATCTTTTTCTTTCGTCATATTATCTTTTATGTATTAATTAAATGACTTATGAGGTACCAAAATGTTCATAAATGCATGTGTGTGTGTTCACAAGTTAAAATGCAAGTTCAGATCTGTATGGTGCTGCCATATCTGATAAATTGGCACATCATAGGCATCTGACCATTTCACTGCACCTTTCAGTAATAGGACTTCTGCTTTTTGCAAGTCACTGTGAGTGTTGCCTTGGAAACTGCAAGTGAGCCAGCCAAGAGTATCAGGAGGAGGGGCCACCTGGGGATATATCCACATCACATCTCTTTTCTCTTCACAACCTCTGTGTCCCTTTGAGTGTGGTTGCTCTGTGCATTCCACATGAAGCCTATTGGTTTTTCTTTCAAACTGTTGTCTGCTTTTTCTGTGGCCTAGCAAAATTAGCTCATCATCTCTGCTGTAGGGGGAGGTCTCACAGTTCAGAGAATCCATAGTCTATCTAAGTCATATAGAGGCCTGTGAGAGATAGAATCTGAACTTGGATTTCTAGACTCAAGGGACGGAGGAATTCTAATGAATATGGAATACACTTCAAGTCTGATTTATTGCTTCATATGGTTCCCAAACGAAAAAATTAGAGCTGAAAATATGCAACCCCCATTGCTCCTTGAATAAATGAGCTAATGAAAGAATGACTTAGCAGTTCTCTGCAGATATCTCCTGCTGACCTCTCAGACTTTCAAAAAGGGACCCTGGGGCACTGAGTTTCCACTAAGCCCTTAGCATCCCCCTCTTCACCTCCTCGTCCCATGCTGTATGCTCTTGCTCATTGAGCCCCAGGAAAGGATTCCTCTGCAGCCCAGGTTCTCTCTGGGACACTTTTTAGAGCAAACACTGGGGATGTGGGAACGTTACTCTCTTTTTTCTCTCCATCCTGCTCTGCTCTACCTCTGCGCTGAGGTGCAGAGTTCACTAGGGATTTGTGATTCAAATCAGATAAAGATTTGGATGCTTAACATAACTCTGCAGTCCTTCAGAAGCAGCCTTAGCAGGGTGGGACAGGGGTGCTGCTTAAAAATAGAGACACCCTGACTGAGATTTTAATTTCTCTGTCAGCCTCTTACTCCTCTGTATGTGTATGTGATGCTGGAAAAGGCCTGCATGCAGCGCTAGGGTTGAGATTCTGTAATTTGTTGAATGAATGTTGCTCCCTGGTACCTCAGAGAAGAAGCATTCCATTTTAACATGGCTCAAGCTGTACTTCCCACAGTGCAGTGGGTCATGGCAACTGCCAATCTCTGGAAAATAAAGGAAGGCCATGCTTCCTCTATCTTCATTCTTTAAGCAAAATCACTGATTTGCAGCCATTACCACATGAAGCCCATGTCTCCCTCCTGAGAAGGTGGAGGTGAGTGGCCCTGTACTTGTCTTTCTACCTTCCTTTTCCCTTCCTTCCTCCCTCTCTCCCTCCCTCCCTGCCTGCCCAAATTTATATAGTCTAAATACCCCCTCATAGACTTGCTCAGAGCTTTGTCTCCTAGATCTCAGGTTGACAGCCCATCTTCACCACCACACTTCCTAGAGGTGCTCTGCCAGGTACCCTTTACATTGATGGGCAAGCAGATGGCAGTCTTGTTGTTTTAAGGATCAGGAAATTGAGGCTCTAAGGCATTAGAGCCACAACAGTAAGAAGGAGAGAAAAAGTTTAGACCCTGGTCACCTGACTCCACTGCACAGTCATCTTAGAAGCTTAAATGAAATTCCTGAGACCAGTGATTTCTTGATGAAACTAGGGGACTCCAAGTTTGGATAAGGGCTGTCACAATTCTAGGACAAGTGGAGTTGGGTCTAATGTCTCACAGCACAGTGGGACTGATTAAAATGACAACACATTATTGTTTAGTTCATAAACAATTAGAGGAGAAGAATTTTAACTTCAATCACACAAATGATAAATGTTTGTGGAGATAGAAACGCAAATTACTCCGGTTTGATTTTCTACATTACATGTATATAAATTATAATATAACTCATAGATATGCATAATTTATATATACATTTAAAAGTAGTATCTGGGGAGTTCCATATCAATATGAGGGATTGCTCAGCTCATTTATTTCATGTTAGTGTGTTACAAAGCCAGGAAGAGACCTAAATTCTCCTCATGGTGGGTTCTCTGGGAATGCTGGTAAACTGTACAGCCTGGCCCTGTGGTGACCATGAGGGAGACGGTCTGGAAGGGTGTTTCAAGTCCTGGTGGCACTCACAGCCTTACTAGCTCTGCTGGGCTCTCCTTTTTAATGACCCTGGCTTATTCAAGATTCTTTTTTTCTGTGATAAAATACCATGAACAAAAGCAGCTTGTGGAGGAAAGGGTGTATTTCAGCTTACAATTATCAGGTCACACTCCATAGCTGAGGGAAGTCAGGGCTGGAGCCCAGGAGCAGGATGGAGCAGAGACACAGAAGAGCGCTGCTTACCTGCTTGCTCCTCATGGCTTACTCAACTCAACCTCTCCAACCTCTCTCTCTCTCTCTTTTCTCTCTCTCTCTCTCTCTCTCTCTCTCTCTCTCTCTCTCTCTCTCTCTCTCTCTTTTAACCCCATTTCTCCCCCTTTTCTTCTTTTATTTTTTCCTTTTCTTCTTTTTCAAGACAGGGTTTTCTTAGTAGCCCTAGCTCTCTGGAACTTGCTCTGTAGACCAGGCTGGCTTTGAACTCAGAGATCTATGGCTTCTGCCTCCAAAGTGCTTGGATTAAAGGTGTGCATCACCACACCTAGCTCATTCTGCTTTCTTATAACACCTAGGACCACCTGCCCAGGGGTGGAGCTGCCTACAATGAACTATGCCCTCCCATACCAATCATCAATCAATAAAATGCACCACCGGCTTGCCCACACACCAATCTGGTAGAATTTCTTGTATCAAGTTGACATGACCCTAGCCATCACAGTGCTCCCTTCCCTTCCAATATGCTCAGCATTGGTCAGCTGTTCTAGAAAGCTGTGCTGGTGTCTAAGGATGTTCACCCTTCAGTCTCAGGTGACTCTGTGCTGCTCCCACACACAAAGAAGGGTAAAATTCTCCCCTTGAGAATAATAAAGAATAATCAAGCCATTTAAGCATAAGAAATAAGCAATTAGACTTTCAGTTTAGAAAAAAAAATTAAACCTGAGGAGAATACTTATACTTACTCTAATCTACTCATCTCATTCATCACCTTCTACACATTACCTTCTTAGAGCACTGGACTGTGCTGTGGCCCTGGCAGGACCTCCTCCTCACTTCCTAAGCCATAACTTCCCCTCCTCAGGATACAGGACTGTACCATGACTCTTCTGGCAGGGACCCTCTCCTCTAGGCTCTTGGATATGAACTGGTCTATAAGACGAGATGAAGTTTCTTCTCTCTGAAGCTACCCTCTCCTCTCCTCAAAACTTGGAAGCTTCCAAGTGAGTCTCTCTGTAGGCCCTATGTATTCATTCATTATGCTGAACATTCTTTATCAGTTATCTACTTTCCTCATCCACACTCAAGACCTGATAAAGGAATGCTGTCTTTCTTTATAACTGTTGCTGCCTTTTAAAAATGGCTGTCCTAATCAGCAAATACAACCACTGCCAGCAGTGGCTGAAGGGTTGCAGCCTGATGGGATTCTATTCCCTCAAGTACTGACTCTTTTAAAGCTAAGAAGATAACTTATCTAAATCTCTGCCCCTCTAAAGAAGTCAAAGATTTGAGGTGAAACTCTGCTCCTCAGAGAGGCTGAATAGCAAGTAGTGTACCTCCTCTCCTTGTGCACATTTCTCCAAAGCTCTTGTCCTTCTTGCGCACACTTAAAAGTCCTTCTCCACATGGCTCCCCCACCATTTTCTGTCAGCTAGTTGCTGACTCAGCCTCCTGACCACAGGTGAATTTTATTTAATCAAACAATGTAACACATCTTTGCATCATTAAACGAATGTTCCAGAGCATAAACAAAAGTAACACACTTTAAAATGATATTCAAAAACAGAGAAGAACAGATGCTGGACAGGGGCATAGTCAGAGGACATACAGGACAGGGACAGGCAAAAGAGAATTTAGACTTACCATGCTGTCCTGTTTGATAGTGGCTTCTAATCCTATTGCCCAGTCAAGGAGAAGTTTCACATTAATGTTCTCAACTTCAACCACATGGATAACCATAAATCCACCATCACTGGGCATTTTGTTTGCAACTATGGGGGTACCAAGAAGAGAATAATCAAGAAATCTGAGGACACAGGAGAAGTAAGGCTCAATCTGTGGCTGAGAGTCCAGGATGAGGGGTCATAGCCTCCTAGCAGGTGACGTAGTTGCAGAATGCAGAAAGAAGGGCATGCTTCTTGGGTAGGGGATGGTGTTAGGATCTGATGTGGCATACCTGTCTGTTCCCCAGTGTACTTACTTAGTTCTCCTCATATGGTCAAGGTCAAGTGTAACTGGGACCCAACCAAATGTAAGGTGGAAAGGATCACCACTGTGGTTTTCTTGCAGAAGTCTGAGACCGGTAAATTCTATGCTATGGATGCTTTATCAAGAATACCATCAGAGACACTTCCCAGGTACTACCATCCATGTCACCAAGGACCTTCATACTGATTGAGTAGCTCCAGCTCTATTTACAAGGTTTGAAGAAGGAATTGTGGACTGTAGTCTTAGAAATGTCTCCCTCACCCATGTCAAGCATCTACCCTGGAAGAACTAGGGTGAATATTTGCATCACTTGACTAAAGTCCCCTGTTCGTGGTTTTCTGATTTTGAGGCAAATAGATAGCTTGGGGACAAGGAGGCAGCAGCTGATGGACCATTTATGGCCTACATGAGAGTAACACAGGCTAGAAGAGTTCTTGTGTACCATATTAAAGAGGTCTGTAAATTGCTTTTGAGTTTCTGGGAACTGTCTTTTCAACCTTACACTTAATTTTTGGAGCGCCCAAAGCTCTAGTGCAGTATGTGTGATGGTACCTCTTTTGACTCAGTGTGGAATTACCAGGCAGTCACTGTGGAAAAACATGCAGAGTACATACATACTGCTATTGTCCATCCCTATGTTGCCAGTGAAACTTGAAATGCCTCCCAGTGGTGGCCAACAAGGACATACTTTGTAACAAGAGCTTTCTGGCCTGTCTAGTCCCATAGTTCAGACATGCTGCTGCTACTATCTGGACCAGCAATTTTAAAGTCCCAAAGAAACACCTAGCCTATATTAATTTTATGCTGTTTGGTCTAAGGCTCAGACATTTTGTTAGCTAGCCCTTTCGTCTTACTTCAACCCATTTCCATTAATCTGTTCTGCCACGTGGCCCATGGCTCATCTGTGTTCCTTTACATGTTGATTCTTTGGTGTCTGGATCAATCTCTGTCTCACTTCACCCTCCTTCTCCAACCTATGCTCCTATTTCCCTGCCTTCCTACAGTGCCCACCATGACCAAAACAATTCCTTTATTTAAAGAATGATATTTACAGCATACACAAAGACATTCCCACATTACTTCCCCTTTTCTGTCTAATCAAAAAATATTTCCATTTCAATGTAGCAACATTACATATAACAAAACAGCTATCAAGCAAGAATTATTATTACAATACCTAGTCTATTTGTATTTAACAAAATTAAAGAAAATATTTTATCATCTACCTTACCCTTATGATCCAATGTAGCAACATTACATATAACAAAACAGCTATCAAGCAAGAATTATTGTTATAATACCTAGTCTATTTGTATTTAACAAAATTAAAGACAAAATAAATATTTTATCATCTACCTTATCCTTATGAATCTAAAGTTTCGTATCTAATATACCTTTTATAATAACTAAAGAAAACCATAACTATCTAATTTTCAACTACATCAAAAACCACAGAAGTATGAATATAACATTACCTGAGTAAACAGGAAGTGCAAGCAACTTCTAAAATCTAGAAATAAGAGATGACATATGTCTGCCTGGACAGTCACCCAAAGTTTCTTTATAATCTTGGGGCATCCATCTTCAGCCTATAGGCCCAGAGTCTCTGGCATGCCTTTCAGTGAAGCAGAAAATCTGAAGGGTTGCTTTGCCCATTCTGGCATAGCTTGTCAGTCACTTCTCCTTGTGTCCTGAAGGATGTTTGGCAGTTTCCTCTGAGGAGCAGGAACCTGAAGAACTGCCTCTGCTTGTTCCGCCAAAGTTCAAAGGTCACATTCCTATGAAGCCTGCATGTCCAGTTTATACAGCATACTGTCAAACAGTCAATACAAGAACAGTTTCTTCTCCAGTGATTGGTTCACTGTTACCACAAAGAAAGTAAACTCCACATGAACTTTCTTTGATGCCCATTATTCCCTTGAAGTAGATTGGTGCTGCGAGGAGCAGACCAGTCTCACTGTCCAGAAAAGTCTAAATTCTTAAAATATTTTAAATACCTTATTCTGTAGGTCCTTGAAATATTTGAAGATTACCTATCCATTTGAAATATATCTTTGTATACCTAAAAAATTCTTATCTAACATGACTATAAGTTTGGTTATCATAGGTGACTATTAATCTGCATTTCTTAATTATACATTACAATTTTAATTGAGTTACATAAGCACCATACCTTAAACAAAAGTAGAAAAATACATATAGCATAACAAAATTTACCTTAAATTTGTATCAATAAACCAAAAACCATACCAATGCAAAATATTTTTAGGTTAACAGCTATCATTTTTGATTAAAGTACATTCAATCATCTATCTTTTTTAAATCATTCATATACCATAACCCCCTTTTTTCTTAGAAAGAGGTTGACTATGACCATTAACCATTTTAATAATAAAAAAATGATGAACATTATTTTGGGAATTTGGGCATAAGTTTCTATTACTACTTCCTACTGATTAAGGGGCACTGGCAATCATTTGAACGTCTTGAGGCTGGATCATCTTAGTCTGGAGCCTAGAAGCTGATGTGAACATCTCTTCCCATCAGATAATTTTCAGGTGAGATTGGATGCTGAAACCAGAGGCTGGAAACAATCCACAGGTTCTCATCTTCTGTAGACACAAAAGCAGAACCTTTTTCTAAAGCAACATATCCTTAGACACAAATTTCAAAGTCAAGATACCTTTAAAATATATATGTTTGTTTAACTTAGCAGCCTTTGCAATCAATTGTCTTTCTGTAGTTAGCTCATCAACAGTTAAAAAACTAAAAGAAAATACAATAATAACCATAATCCAGACTTTTTGTGTATTTTTCATCTTTACATAGCTTATTATATTTTTATACTCTATTTCTATTTTTTAGGGACTTTCTGTATCTTTTTTTTCTCTCTGAAGCTTATGTACATTTTACACACATTGTAATGCATTTAGAGGTGTTCTTCATCTGTATCTGTTTTATTGTGAATCCTTAATCATTTTTTAACCAGAAGAGCTGTGCAACACCGCTTACCCCGCTGTCTCCACCCTACTTGGCAGCTTTTCAACACGGCAGAGGCATTGGAGTCATGCTTACCTTCCCAGTTCTAGGAAGCAATATTAAATATTGTAAATCATTTTACCACCCCAACTCTGGGAATCTGAGAGTCTACACTGTCATCAATAGTGCACTGCTGCCACCACTGCTTACTAAGTATTTGGCAGCAGAGCCAGAGCTTTTGGTGCTAAAGCTGGGTCAGAAAGCTTCTCTTAAAGGAGCCATGCTTCTGCTTGGTGCCAGCAAACAGAATAGACCCAAGAAAATGCTACTACCAAGAATCTGTCTTTGTCTCTGTTCCCTTTTTGTTCTATATAAGCAGAAACCTTAAATCGATCATATGCAACTTGTTGCTTATAGTGAGTCTTCTATGAGGCTTCAAGAACTGGCTTGATTGCAGCTTACACCGCCTGCAGCAAGCCTGCTGCTGTTTTGTCCATAGCCCAGATGCCATGCCCTTTCTGCACCATGGTCCATTTCAGAAACACAATTTGGAAGCTGCTTTTGGCTCCATTTCTGTGCTGTAGAACCCTTTTTAAGCTTTCTCTGGCTTTATGTGAGTGTTCAGTCCATGTTGGGATGCCATCTGTAGCATGAGGTTTCTGGACTGGCCTAGTCCCACTGTCCAGACCTGCCTGCCCTGCTTAGTTCCCCCTCACACAAATGACCCAGATGCTTATATTAATTTCATGCTGTTTGGCCTAAGGCTCAGGCATATTGCTAGCTAGCTCTTTTATCTTATTTCCATTAATCTATGTTGCCACACGGTCCATGGCTCATCTGTGTTCCTTTACATTTTGATTCTTTGGTGTCTGGATTGATCTCTGTCTTACTCTACCCTCCTTCTCCTACCTATGTCTGATTTCCCTGCCTACCTATAGTGCCCATCATGGCCAAAACAGTTCCTTTTTTAAAGAATAAAATTCACAGGATACGAAAAGACATTCCCACATCAATACTTAACGGAATGCTTACAGCAGCAAACACAACCCTTAGAACACTACTAACAGGGAATTCTCCCACAACCCCATCAGGATGGCTTTTATGCCTGTCTTAATCTGGCACTGTAATAACACATTTGAGTTGAGCACCAATATGTCAGATGGCTTGGCAGCACAGATGGTCTTGGACTGGGTACCAGAAACTGTACTGCAGATTCACTTTCATTCTACCTCTTGGCAAATGTTCAAGGGTAAAGAAGGAGAATGACCCCAAGCGTGATTTGTAGGAGCTGTCTTGTCACCTTCTCTTTGGGTCAGCAAGCCTCTGCGGCTGTCAGTCTAACAGTGTATAAGATTGTGTTAAGATGACTAAGGGAGACTTGAGGGTAGAGTGTTTATGTGACTCTGGTTTGTCTCTGCAAACCCTGTCTCTTCCTCGAGCTTAGATAAAGTACAAAAGTTCCTTGAACTTTGTTGTGAGATATAGCATCTTTAATACCTTCTAGAGTATATTATTGCATGCACATAGGCTCTGTTACCATAGAAGAAGAAATTTACTGCACAATGCAGTCAGATTTCTCTTGCAAATACCATATTCTTTAAATACTGAAAATTCTTACTTAAAATGGGTTAATCTCTAGGAAGCTTCTTGAACTTCTTCTGAGTCAACTTGGGAATACAATTACCTGTCCTATTCCTTAAATTTTGAGGAGGAGGCTAGATATGTCATTTTCCAGTTTTTCAGTCATCAATAACATCACCTGTTTCTCCTGTCACATTGGCTCCTTTCATGCCAAAACTCCTGTGAAACACAGACCCAGCTCAGACCTAGTAATCATAGCAGGAAAGGATCAGTCCTATCACAAGACTGATGTCAAAAGCTTCACTTCTCTCCATGTTAGGAAGCCTGCAACAGTCCACCTGCTGCCAGCATGAGGCCATGCCTACTGGGACCCAGACCAAGCGGTGGAGCATCTCAAGCGGCAGTGACATCAAAAGCCACCTATTGCAGACAGGGGATCCAGGCAGGTAAAAGGGTAGTAAGAATCAAGTGGAGAGTGCTCACATATTATGTTCCACCTCCTTATTGAGGCCTGTACAAAGTAACAAAACATTTTATCCAGACTTCTTTGTTTAGATTTGTATGAATCATAATTATAGCTCCACTGGAGATGATTGGGAACTCAACATATAACTGAAGCGCCCAGATTTCTAACATCACTAAATAAATACTGTGCAGTAGTAAGTGGGCATCACTGTATAGTTACTGAAATGAGTGATGTACACATAGATGCCAGTGTCATGACCGCTTCGGCCAGCAAGGAAGATGCAACACCAAGCTCTTCTTTCAGCAGTTTATTCAGGAACTTTGAACAATCTTCTGAAGACTATTTCTGACTGACTGACTTCTGATTGATGACCCCGGGGAAACCCGCTTGCAGCCTAAATAGCCTCTGGGCAGCCTACCCTAGTGTGCCACGTGGGCACCACCAATAGGCCCAGGTACTGGAAACAAGCCAGATTCTTAGCCTTAGCCAATTATGTAGTTGTTTATCACTGAGAGCACTCACCATCGGGAAGGCAGAGGGTGGAAGCCAGAGCCATCTTTAAGGCACGGCTGCACACAGCTCTCTACAGTTCCCCATTTTATATATTATAGCAACAGACAAGAGTAGAGGCCTGATCTCTGTAGAGTGGACCAGGAACATTGTACTGATCCTCACTCAGGTGTCATCCACCCCATGAGTACCAGACCCATCCAATACCCTTTTTTCACAGAGGTGGGATGCAAGATATCAACCCACATGCAATCAGGCGTGCTCTTCTTGGGGCCCAAGTCTCAGCGGGCCCCAAATGCAATGCTCAAGCCTTGCATCCTGTGCCTAGAAAAATTAATCCTTTAAGGTAGCCAACCAAGCATGAGGGGACTGTCCTGCTTCAATGGCTGTAAAGGCTTGGATAATCATGGCTGCATTGTGACACTGGGAAGCCTTAATCTGGCAAATGCACCACAGGCACACCAAGGAGACCAACACCAGGAGGCCCGTCAAGGCTCCTAGACCTGCCCACTCCTTAAGATGGTTCATGGTGTCAGGGATCCACGAGGACAATCCCTCCACCAGTCCGGCATCCACCCGGGTCGAGTTCACCGTGATGATAGCCACCCTCAGCTGCTCCATCAGGTTGTCAAATTCTCCCATCCAATTACCTAAAAGATAACTGGACAATTGCTTAGACAAGTTTGCAGTACGGGTAAAATTGCCATATTGTATACTAGTCACACACAGCCCAGCATATTTCCACTGACAGCCAAGTTGGGCAAACTGCCAGAGGGTGTCAATTTGCTCTTGAACCAGGTCAATCCTTTGGTTGACCACCATCAAGCCTCCCTTTAGCTGAGCATTAATGCCCTTTTGTACATACAGGGCTTGTGCTACATTGGCAGAAAGATTATTCAAAATCTGAGCAGTATGCACAGTATGACTCATGGCAATGGCTGCAGCAGTCATTCCAGAGTTGGGTCCAGGCCTAGAGATTTAAAGACATACTGACTAGACCTACAAGATTGCTGGGTCATTTATGCAGGGAAAATGCCGAATGCCGCTTACTGAGCACCTCAGGCTCAAACATATATCCAAGGCAGAGCACACAGGTGGAAGTTCCCCAGGTGGCTGGAATAAAAACAACTTAGGCTCACCTGCTCTCACTTAAAACTCATCTGTTCTAACCCCCACAGGTAAGCTGTGAGAAGGCAGACTCAGTGAGAGGGGAGACTCCCTTTCCAAGAGACACAGCCCATGCAGGTTTAAGAGGCAAAGGCACCAGCCTAGTTCTGACTGCCTTCCATACCCCTGGACTGAAAGTGTGCCCTGAACCACCACCCCCACCTTCCACATAGGGAGGAGGAGCCGAAGGTGTAGCTTGATATGCTGGGGATGTGCAGCATTCTCCTCTATCTGGATCCTCCTTTTCCTTCCTTTTTTTCTTTTTTCTTATCCTTGTCCTTTTTATTTGTTCTATGAGTGACAGCAGTTCTTTGTCCGAGTCTGTAGACTCAGGAGTTTCTATATCAGGTGGCCTTGGCAAATGGAACCACACCTGCCTAGAACCAATCCACAGGTTTTGATCTTCCATGGAGACAAAAGCAGAAACTCCTTTCCCAAGTAACATATTCTTATAAACAGATTTCAAAGTCAAGATATCTTTAAAGTAAATGTATTTGTTTAACTCAGCAGCCTTAGCAATCAATTGTCTCTCTGCAGTTAGCTCATTAAAAGTTAAAAAATTAAGAGTACACACAACAAACATAATCCAGACTCTTTGTTTATCTGCCATCTTTACGTGGCTTTTATCTTACATACATTGTACCTCGTTTAGAGGTTTTGAGAGTCTAAATCTGTCTTATTGAGAATCCTTAATCATTTTCTAACCCAAAGAGCTTTTAAAAGGTCGGTATCACTTTAATTGCCGACTCTGCCCCTCTTGGTGGCTTTTCAATATGGCAGAGAAGCCCGAGCCACTCTGCCACTGCTGGCAAAGAGAGCAGACTCAGGAAATGCTGCTACCAGAAAAACCTTAATGAAGCAGCTCCTTAAGAGCCAAAAAAATTGGGTGCGACGGAGAAGCATCCATAACTAATCTAGTAACCTATTATGTAACCTCTTGCTTTTGCTTTCAATTCGCCTGCTGGCGAGCCTTTTGTCCCGCTCTCTCTTTATCTACAGAGAAGAGCAAAATTTTTCCCCGATTTTGACGAGGTTTCCCACCTTACCTGGGAACTTTTCCACCTGCTTTTTACCACGGATTCCCACCTTACCTGGGAATTTACCAGTGCACTGCCCTGACCGCAGAAAGTTCTGAGCCTTCGTTGAGAGTAGAGTCCCTGTTCGGGCCACCACTTGTCACGATTGCCTCAACCAGCAAGGAAGACGCAACACGGAGCTCTTCTTTCAGCAGTTTATTCAGGAACCTTGAACAATCTTCTGACGACTATTTCTGACTGACTGACTGACTTCTGACTGATGACCCCGGGGAAACCCGCTCGCAGCCTAAATAGCCTCTGGGCAGCCAACCCTAGTGTGCCACGTGGGCACCACCAATAGGCCCAGGTATGTGGAAGCAAGCCAGATTCTTAGCCTTAGCCAATTACGTAGTTGTTTATCACTGAGAGCACTCACCATCGGGAAGGCAGAGGGTGGAAGCCAGCGTCATCTTTAAGGCATGGCTGCACGCAGCTCTCTACATGCCAGTTCACTCTAATCCTCACAAATTCAAGGCTTGCGTGCTTGTTTATGAGGACAGCTCCAAAAATTAAATTTGCCAAAAAACCTCTTAAAATATTTATTGTCCTAATTTGGGTTCTGTTGCTGTGATAAAGCACTGGCACAAAGCAATGTGAGAAGGAAAAGTTTTGGTTTGAAGTTACAGTCCATCATGGAGGGAAGCCATGGCAGAGAAATGGAGGCAGAGCAGGCTCACCTGCCCAGGGGTAGTGATGCCTACAGTAAACTGGGACCTTCCACATCAATCATTAATGAAGAAAATGCCTCACAGATGGGACCACAGACAATTTCTCAACTGATAGTTCCTCTTTTCAGTGACTGTAATTTGTATTGAATTGACAAAACCTAACCAGTACATCAGCTGACTCTGTTCTCTTCTAGGTCATTTTTTCAGTGGACATGGAAAAGTTCCTTTCAGAAGAAGTATAATAAAATAATTTTTGATGTGTGGGCAATCCATCTCATGAGCATTAGGGGCAGCACTACAGAGAAGCAAGATTTAAATATTTCATAGCAAATGGTGACTGTTCCATGCAGACAAAGAGTAAGAGCTCCACCCTCTTACTAGAGAGTAGGGTTTTGTAATTATCCTCTGATGGATCAGTAAGGGACTGGTGATCCAGAGTCCTACAAAGACCCACAATGTAAATGGATCAGAGTCATCCTAGTTGAAATTATTAGTTGTTTGGTGATTGTGTACTGTGTATTAGAAGCCTTCACTTGTTAGATCTGTTGCCCCATGGGTAGTACAATGAAACCTTCCCCAGGCTGCCTTCTATCACTTACATTTCTGTGAGAAGTTGCAAAGTACTCATGTCTTCTTCAGATTCACATAGTCACCCTGCTCATTGCATCCCACTGAATCTGACAGGATAGAGAATGCCCCAAACATGGATGGTGATTGTGCTGAGCTGGGACCAATGTAAGCTTTACCACCCAATTCTCACAGTCTAGAAGGCGAGACATTCATGTAACAGAAGTCATGTTATCTGTTGTCAAAACCATGATGATAGGGGTAACTTCATGAGGCTCTGGAGGAATGTGGGACCTAACAGTGAGGACTGGAGAACAAGAGGAAATGTCCTTTATAAAACTCTGTATAAAGGTTTGGGATGGTGAGCATGGAGGACAAGATGGCTGGTCTGCACTGTGAATAGGTGACTAGATAGACAGCTTATTTAAGTTCCTGATGTCACTCTGAGGGTCTGAGATTGATGTGGAGGTCAAGAGGAGTCATGCAGGGTAGAGGTGGCTGACTTTTCTCTTAATGAGGAGTGTGATGCTTTAAGCTTTCTCAG
This sequence comes from Sigmodon hispidus, assembly GCA_004025045.1. NCBI lineage: Eukaryota > Metazoa > Chordata > Mammalia > Rodentia > Cricetidae > Sigmodon > Sigmodon hispidus. The sequence goes on from PVIH01000182.1 coordinate 38,103, forward strand.
AACTGGATTTGGTTCTCATCCAAGACATGGCCCATCTCTTCTTAGCATGATATGGCCCAGTCAGGATGACACATATGTCATTGTCATAGAAATAAATGATCAAGACTCTGGTAGACTGAGATAGTCCCTTCCCTGGCTATAGGCCTAACTGAAATTCTGAGAAGATTCTATTGACATTTGTTGGAACACAATTGTTCTTGTCATAGTAAACCAAGCCCTAGATACAAAAAACAGACACTCATGCTTTCATTGTTCATTCAAATACATGACTCGTGTCTCAGCTTCTTTAGGATGGGCAGTAGCTCATGTTTTCAGAGATGTTTGCATTTGATGATAACACAATCCAAATGAGAGAAGTCAACCTGTTTTCTTTCTATTCTTCAAAGCAAAAGCCCCCTGCCACATAGAACAATATGCCAATCACAACATAAATATCACCAGACTAGGAATCCTAAAGAGAATCCTGCCTCTCACTACCATGCTCATCCTATTTTTCTACAGACAAACTGAAGGTTGGAAATATTTCCATGGATAAACCTTTCTCTGCTTGCATTCCTACTTCCCATAATTACAAAGTCCTCATTATTTTCTATATTGTCTCTGCCACATTAGTTTTGTGAGACAATGGTGCATAACTCAAACACAGAGCCAGCCTAAATGAGAAACTGGCAGAGGGCTCTTGGGACAACTGCATTATTCATGAAAAGACATCAGAACAATTGGAGGATAACATTAGCTTTTACATCACAGCAGTAATTACAAGACAATTATCCCAAATAGCATAGTTGTCTCAGCTATGGGTTGTGGGGCAGAGCCCACACAGCATCTATGCCACTGTCTTACAATGCCACCATGAAAACTGGTCTGTGTATTGTAAGAGGAAAGTCTAGAGAGGAAAGCACTCGATTTCTCTTCCCTCTGTGGCACTTATAGCAAGCTCCCAGACACTGAGTGGGAAAGGCAGCCCAAAGTCATGCTTACATCATTTAAATCATTGCCTTGCTTCTTCCAGGATGTGACCCCAGGATGTGCTAGCTCCTGTTCTTGTGGAGTCCCAGCACAGAACCCAAATCCCACTTCTAGAGGTGATCCCTCAACTAAGGGCACCCTCTATAGGACAGTGTGAAGGTGTGTGTTTGGATGACAATGAGGTGACTGACTACTTCCTGATAATGAAATTTGGTACCTACTAGTATAAGAGTACCTGCTACTCAGTGTGTATCATGGATGTGCAAAACAGCTGCCATACCTTACTCATCAATGAATCTCACTCTTCACACATTTATTTTTAAACAAAATTTTACCTATCACTTTCTTTGGTTTAGGCTCTGCTCTAAGAGCCTTTGTTACATTGCCAATGATCAGAGTTGTGATTCCTGGGGCTTGCCTAGTGGCAGTGGTGATGCACTGTACATGGAGGTATAAAGCATGCCATCTCTGGTACCAGCAGAGCAAGATTCTGATGGGGATCACATCCTCTACTCTCTTTTCTAATCCCACACTTTTCATGTTCTCTCGTCTTTTCTTCTCTGCTGTCCTGGGCTTCAGACTAGAAAGAAACTGGAACTTCAAATATTTCTCAAGTATTTCACAGAATAGTGTGTTTCCTTGGGGCTCTAAGAAAGTATCTATACTAGGATCTCTCCTGTGTCTCTTGGTTGTCATTGACCTTTGATAATCCTCAGCTTGTAAAAGCAGCACTCAGCCTCATGGCCACATGGCTTTCTCTTTGTCTCATTTCTTCTTTTTGTTGGTAATGGCTATTTTGGACTCCCCTAGTCCAGTATGTACTCATTTTAAACTCACATACATTTTCCAAGACCCTACTGCCAAATATGGTTGTTCATAGGCACTGGGTAAGAATGTATGGAATATCATTCCAGGAACATAGTAAACCTCAGGACAGAGACCACGTCTCTAAAACCCTGTATGAGGTACTCAGTTTTCATAGTGCAATTGAAGAAGAAGCTTTATGGCTATAAAAAGAAAAATCAGCAAGCACTAGGTGATCATTCCACAGTCTTGAACATGCTCAGTGGGCAATTGATCAATTCATAAGTGTCATGGGAATCCTTGGAAACACTGCAGAAGCAATGTCTGGAATTATTTGTAAAGTAGTAAATTGTGAAGCTGTAGTAAATTGTAGCATATGTGGATGCTGGATTCCACATACACATATATACATGCATGCAGACATGCATACACAATATATATACACATAAATAAAGATAGACACAAACATACAAACACACACATATACACATACAAAGACTCATACATATTCATATACACATATACAAAAATACCCATCACACATATACACACTTACACATAGACATGCAAACAAGCACACACACATATACTCACATATACATATACACATACAAAGACCCATACATACATATTCATATACACATATACAAAGATACACACATACATATATATACCCACACATACACACATGCAAACCTATGTACACAAAAGGCATACATACATATTCACACATACACACAGGCATATGCACACACATGCACAGATTAGAAATAGAGTGATTATAGCTTCATGTCAAGAAAGATACAACATTTAACTACAACTATTCTCTCAAGTACTTTTTATGTCCTACAATCCTTTTCCCAGTTTTGATTCAATCATTTGACGCTGATTTTCCAGTGGAAAATGAAAATCAAAGGAAATAACTTAATTTTCTGATGTCATTACATAAACATGGCTCTTCACAGTATCCAAATTCGAGATCTAGGCCATGTGACCAGAAAATTAAATTTTCTCACTGTTAAAAATGATCAGAATAATTGAGAAGAATGCCTCCAGGTTATAGCTCCTCTAATTACCTTGTATCCTGAATTCTTAATTAATTATATTCTGAGGCATGAGGAGGCAAGTTCCCTTAGGCGCTGAGCACTCTGAAGCCTTTTTCCGAGCTGGATAACTCATATCTTCTCACTGTCTCTCAAGGTTGTCCCGAAGTTACTGTCCTCTTGGTCATTTTAATCTCATTCCCCTCAATTTCCTACCATTTAGAACAAGCACTCAGACTGTTAGCTTTTTCTAGCCCAGATCGTCTCACCTGTCACCACGTTCCTTTGTGACCTAGTTAAATGCTCTTTCTTTCTGGGTCACAAAAATGATGCAGCCCTACAGCCTCTGTCTCAAGAAGTGAAGAAACTGATGGGTGTCCTGACTTTATTAGAAAGTAAGAGCAGTGGGGGAAGAGGCTGTGTGGCTGGTGCCACACTAAAGCCCCTGCTGCTAACTTAAAATTTTTTTCTTTTGAGAACAATTGGCTAGGCTGGCTGGCCACCAGGTCCCCACACGGCCTGTCTCTGTTTCCCCAGGCCTGGAATTTCAAGCATGCTGTGTCATACCCAGCTTTAAAAGTAGGTTCTGGGGACTGAACTTATACCTTTATGTTTGTGAAGCAAGTACTTTACCAACTGAGCTATCTGCCCAGCCCAGAAATTTATGTTTTAAGGACTATTTTGGGTTTTTCTATATTGCAGAAACAGACAGTGTTAAGGCTAAAGGTTGTAAAGTCATGATCATGCCAACATGAGCTTCTGTAGTGGAAACCAGTGGTAACCACTCATGTGAAATCTTTTCTTCCATCCTTCTTGTCCAAGCATCCAGCCTTGGGAGCAGGTATCTGGTGCCTCTGAACATGCAGTCCCTACCAGTTCTACCAGTCCAAGATTAGACCTCTCCCAGTGTGCTTTCTCTGGATAAAGTGTGGAATACTACAGTTGACAAAACCTATGTCTTAGCAATTCTGTCGCTGTGACAACACACAATGGAAAGGGTTTATTTGGCGTATACTTGTTCATCACTGAAGGAAGTCAGGAAGACAGGAACTCACACAGGGCAGGATTCTGGAGGCAGGAGCTGAAGCAGAGGCCATGGAGGGAGCTGCTTACTGACTTGTTCCCTGAGGCTTGCTCAGTCTGCTTTCTTATAGCACCCAGGACCAGTCCAGGGATGGAACCACCCACCATGAGCTGAGCCCTCCCCCATTGATCACTAATTGAGACAATGTCTTACAGCTGGATCTCATGGAGGCTTTTCCTCAACTGAGCCTCCTTCCTTTCTGATTACTCCAGCTTGTCAAGTTAACACACAAAACCAGCAGTATAATCTACAAATGTGGTAGCTGAAAAGCCAGTTTTGGGGATGAGACTGAAGAGCCATGACATCTGCAACCTAGGGTCTTTTGACAATTATGAAGAGCACAAAACCAGTTTCACTCAGTTGACAGAGTGAGTGCATTGTATAGAGTGCTATATGTGGAATGTGTGATACTGATAGAGTTATAATTTATTATATTTACAATTTTTAAATGGTTTTGTAGGTAGTTAAAATGGGAAGAAATTCTTAGAATTAAAAGCAGACAGACACATCCTTTGACCTAAACATTTTCTGTCTAGAAACCTGCCTTCAGAAATACATGCATGGGTGCCTGTTTCTACAATGATGCTCACTGAAGCATCAGAATCAAACATTGGCCCATCACTAAGAGCTTTGATAAACCACAGACTGACCATAGTACAGTCAACAGCACAACCATTACACAGAGATACGAAACAGACAAAGGATTCTAAACCTCATCAATCTGTGTAGCTTAGACACAGGAGACGCTCAAGGTGTTCAGTGACACACTGAGTTTAAGAACAATTTATATCTACAAAATAAATTTTGCTAAGAATCCTCTTTTTATCTGTAATGACCTGATGGGCTGTATTTGCTTATTTAGGATATGATTTCCAAGTATTATAGGCTAGAAAATATATAAATAGCAAAAATTTATTTTTTGCACTTTTGGAGGGTGGAAGTCTGCAATCAGGATACCAGCATGGGTGGGGTCTGGGGAACTCCCCATTTTGCACTGTCAATGTTTTACTATGGAAGGTGGTAGTTAAGTGGTTGCAGGCCCCTTTTATAATAAGGGCACTGACTCTGTTTGTGAGAGCCCCAAAGTCATGACTTTATTGCCTTTCAAAATCCCCACTTCCCAAAACCAGAGTGCTAAGACTGGGGTTTCATTATATATATTTTAGGGAAACATAATACTTAGCTCATAGCACATACCTATGAAGTTGTTTATCAGAATCTCTCAACAGTTATAAGGTTAAGTGAGATTGCCTAATCAAATAGCACTCCTTGCAGAAAGTCTAGGGGACAATACAAAGCCCAAGAAAGGGAGTTAGGGAGAAAGTTGAATCTTATGGAGTCCTGTGGGGAATGTCTGGAGAGCTGATAGATCGTAAAACCCATGAAAAGGAGGTACACAAAAAGTTGTTGATGAGAGAACAATTTTTGTATGAAGCTTAAAGATGCCTCCTACACTAGGAAATGGCCAGTTTCTGTGGGAGGTGGAAAGGGTGTGAAGATCTTGCTTCTATGGGAAGTGGAAATGGTGTGGGCACAGCTGCAGGGCAAGTGGACCTCTGTGCTTTGTAACCTTCTATCTTCATGAGGAAGTAGTTCTTAATATGTGGAATATTTTTATAAAAATCTTGTATGTTCATGAGAAAAATGTATATCAGCATCTACCCACACTAAAATAAACCTGAAGGGATGCTTACAGAACATTTGTATATGTTTATGCACATCTATCTATCTATTATACATTCATTACATATGTATAATTTATAAAATACTGGTATTCATTGATGAAAACATACATATGACATTTTTCCCGTCTTCATTTTCTCAGTTTGTAATGAACTTGCACTGTTCAAGAAATAATAAAAATAAATAGTACAAGTTGAGTGTCCCTAATCTGAAGCCCCAAATACTACAAAATCTGAAACATTTCAGCACTGCCATAATTTCACCAGAGGACCACTCCACACTCACACATTAGGTTGTAGGCCCACCAAATAAATGATATAATATATAAATATGTTGCATATTTAGATCCAAGTCCCATCCTCAACATAGCTTATTATGTACAGATAAGTAGTCAAAACTAAATAAAATTTGAAATTTAAAACTCTTTTGGACTCATGAATAAGTGGTAAAGAATAATCAACCTGTAGTACAAAAAATAAAGAAATGAATAAATAAATAAAAGGAACACTTTTTTATATGAGAAATGTCATGTCTTAAACTTTTACTTATTGAGTTGTAAATATAGGGTACAACCTAAAGAACTAAAAAGGAGAGGATGCTGATGAAGTGATGAGGATAAACAGACTGGGCAAAAAGACACATGGAACAAAAAAGAGGAAATGGGGATGCTGAGGAGGCACAATGGGGGCCTGGGGTTCAGCTGAGAATGGTGAGGGTAGAGAGCCATTAAAATCACTCTGCTAAAAACATCCTGATGGTATGTGACACCTTATATGTGAATTTAAAATATTTTAATTTTTATCTTTTTCTTTTTAAAGCCATTTTGAAATTTGTTAAGGTGATGTGTGTGTGTTTGTCTGTCTGTGCATGCGTGTGTGTAGGTAAATACTGTCACTTACCATTTGATATTTAGACTGATCCAAATTTTCTTTATAAAACAATATATAGGGTTGGCAAAGCTGTCTAAAATTTAAGAAGAATTTTAAAAACAAAGGAATGCAGACAAAAAATGGTAGAACTTTGGGGAGGTAAACCCATAAGCATACCAATATTTCTGAAGATAAACTTCTAGGTTGAAAATATTCCCTTCTGTGCAGAGAACCATGTTTTCTAAACCTAATGTGACATTTGGTGATTTTGTACAAATTTTGTAGTTAACAGAATAACTCCATTTTCCAGCATGTGTTCACACAGGATGCTCAGGCTGAAGTATAGTGGTCAGTGCCTTCACACTGTAGAGAAGCAAAGGAAAAATCACAGCAGGAGTACATGTGTACTTGGAGGGCTTCAGTTTCCCACAGTTCTTTGTGAAAAGCAGAAACTGCTGAGTCTGGGGAATCAGGGATTTCAATTTGGTGAAAATTTTAAGGAACTGTGCATAAAATAGCTTACAACTTAACTGCAGTCCTGTGACAGATTGGCCATTGATCATGTCTCGGCATTGGGCTTTGGGAAGGTTCTTGTAGTTTTCAGAACTGGTCAGAGTGATTTATTTTAAATGTTTCTGCTGATATCATTGTTCCCAGTGAACACTCACCTTATCCCATACAGCTGTTCCTCTCACAGAATTTGCTTTGCATTCTTTCATTTAGGTAAATCATAGGTGTGAGTATAGTTGCCCATGGAGTCCTACAAACCTTCCTGGTAAGTTATCAAACTGGAAGTGATCTTGGAGACTGACCCAAGGAGAGACATTTTGAGAGAATTATTTCCAGGTTAGAAGCCCTTCTATTGCAAAGACACAGCAAAGAAAGCCAACAGATAAAGTCTGCCTTCTTTCTCCATCCAAGAGACCAGTCTCATCTCTGAGTTGCCCTACCATTTTACAAGAAGAAGTGAAGGTTTAAACCAAGGCTTTCCTGCTAAGAGTGGCACAAGGAAGACACACCTGGAATTAGATGTCTTCTTCCTGGTTGGCTCCTGAGCACATTGCTGTGGTGGCACAGGCGTGGGTGGGGTGGGCTGGGAAGGAATTGTGGGGACTGGTGAGGGGCAGGCAACCAGCATTACCAACGCTTCCCTCTCAGAAAGTCCTTCTTGCCAGTATGACCAAAATTACCAACACGAAGAAAGACTGAGGAGGGAGAAGGTAGTCAGCAGCAAACAGGATTTTTTTTGGTTAAAGCCTTCTAAGAAAGCCATATATGTGCAGGGATAGTGACCTACAAAGATAATCACTACTTGACCTGCAGGAAGCTTCTGGAATGGAGAGACCTTAGTGGGTTCCTTAGGGACACTGTTGGTTCAAACTGGTTTGTAACAAGAAACAATTAGATTCTTAGGAACCTTACAAGCTATTTTCTATCACCTTATAGCTTGAAATTATAACTGGAATAATTAACAGAATAAGAACTGCCTTGTATCTGATTCTTAACTGACATAATGAGAAGAAGAGGAAACAGAAGGAATGAGTGGTTCTTCATCTTAGTTTCATCCCTCTGGTTAGTTGAGAAAGTTCTTCCAGTGCAAGAGCATCTTGACATTCAGTAACCAAGGGATACCACAAAGTCACACTGTGCAACAACCTCAGACAAGAAATTTATTGGGGAGAAGAACAGAATGGTGACTGCTTCCGACCAGGAGCAGAGACATTGAAGGGCTGGGCAAAGGAAGGACCTTTTATAGGCTTTTAGAGCATGCCTAATGAGTTACTCATGCCCAATGAGTATAGACAGTTGTTTTGGTCATTAACACTGAGTCACGGGGCTGGGGATTTCAGGAATTCCAGGTCAAGCCAGGGGCAGGGTTTTTCCTGATCCCTGGTGACCACTGTAGTCAGCCACATTTCTGAGACTAACATCTGTGACTCTCACCATCATCCCTGGCTCTCTTCCTTTCCTCCTTGGATGTCTGGGTTCAGGTACCTTTTTAGTCCACTGATGTCAGCCTTATTCTCTTCTGTGTTAAACTCAGTACAAACTGCTGACACTGTGTGTATAAGCTAGTAAGAACACATATGTGCGGATTGTTTCTACAGTGTGGAATACAACATATTATAATAAATAATGTGAAAATGCCTCTATCCACTCCTTCTGTCACTTACCAAAATCAGCCACAATAGGAGTATTTATCCAAAGAATTGGTGCATGTTATGAACTGGTGCCCACACATTCCTATGCAGCTGCTAAGTCTTACCTTTGTAACATGGGTACAAGTCACCAAGGATTGCTCTTCTGAAGGTGAGCCCTTGAACTCAGAGGACTTCAAGCATGAAAGGGAGAGGTGCTTGGCTGTAGTACCCCAGTGGGGTTGTGACTGCCCAGCACCTAGCAGATGTAGTTCCATAGCAGATGAAGCAGATGAAGGAACAGGCCACTTCTATATCAGCTCCCACACCTTCCCTGCTGCTCCTCACCTACCTCACCAAGGGGAGGCACAGAATGGCCCTTCCAAACCTTCCAAGTTACTTCCTCAGATCAGCACTTGAGTCCTACTCTCTCCTCTCCTACATTTTAACCTTTATACAGAGATGCTTTCTGGAGACTTGGAATAAGACTCAAGCATCAGTAATGACCTAAGCTTTTGAAAAGAATTTTTTTTTTTGATGGAGGGAGAGGAGGAGGGAAAGGGAGGGAAGAAGGAGGGAGGGAGGGGAGGGGAGGGGAGGGGAGGAGAGGAGTGGAGAGGAGAGACACACAAGTGGAAGACAGGACAAGTGAAGCCCTGCCTTGGAGAGCTGGGATTGGGTTCAGTGATTCCTGCTAAGATGGAGGTTAGTAATCTTTGCTGTCTAGGCTCCAGCATTCTGTATTACACTCTTCTTATCTGTCAAAGGCCCACAGACCATATGCCCAGCAAGACATTACATAAGATTTTACTACATGGGCATCAGAATATCATTTAAAAAAATCTCTGAGATAAAACAAAGGAAACCACACCATCTCCTTCAGAACAGAAACCCAGCAGTGCTGGATGAGTCTTCCTAACAGAGCACTTGCTCTCAATGCCATGTCAGATGAATATGAGGAGACACTTAAAAAGAGCCAACACAGCAGAGTTTCATAGTATTTTTTTCCTTTTACTTGAAAACTTGTTTTAATGATCAAATTTGGCAGTTACAAACCTGTACACCATTGGGTAGATTTTTTTTTCTTGTTTTAGTTTTTGGCTATAATTTTTGTGTCCTTTTATTTCATTTTGTTTTTCTTCATTTCTCTCTCTCTCTCTCTCTCTCTCTCTCTCTCTCTCTCTCTCTTTCTCTCTCTCTTTCTTTTAAGAAAAAGACACAAGACTGCATACTTCCAACAGTAATATATGCAGAAGCAATCCATTTTTGTAAGGGACGAGATGCAGTGACATACTCACTTTCCCCTTTGCATAAGGTTTGAGTTGATGTGTGTGAGAGTTGAGGTGAGTGTGCATGTAGGTGAAGAAATGACAGCCCATTCTGTCTAGGAAATGGCATGAAGGTCGAATGCTTAATAACTGGGCAGAAAACATTCGTCTTTTAAAAAATCAATAGAAACACTTTTTTTTAAAAGCAGAGTTAAGTGAAAACAATAGAATCAAAGGAAAGACACAATACATTTCAAAATGAATAGAAAACTTTTTTTTTCAAATCTAAAGTCCTCTTTTTTTGTGGATGTACCTCAAAAGTTTACAGAATGACAATGTGGGTGACTAAGAATTCTATTTGACTCCAAATTAAAGCATCCGGATAGGCATCAAATACTGTATCTACAAACGCCTGGAAAATTGAAACCACCTATGTACAACTTTATAAACATTTTAAACACCAAAACATACATCTTTTACAAACCAGCCTGTTTATAACAGACAAATGTACAACATGGTCTCTGGTAACAGTGCTTTGCAAGAACCCTCCCCATTTCCAGACATATCTGTCACTCCCGAAATCCAGTAGTGTGGGCTCATAGAATTGTTCAATGGGAGCAATCCAGGGATTTGTTTGCTGAAGGGTGCTACAGGACATACTAATGGGTCCAACACACTCGAAATGACAACAGAATTCTCTAGTGCATCCTCAACACTGGAAGAGACTAATTATGGCCTTTGTGTATTGTTACATACTTGTAATTATTGCTTTTCATTATTACATAAGGAAAGAAATTCCTTATTCTTTTCCTGTCTTAGCCATGTGGCTAAATATTTACTGACATCAAACCAATGCATGGCGACTTTAAACCCCCGTCATACAACTGGAAGCTCAAAGAAATAGGTCTGAGTCAGCAATGTGCAGCTGAAGGTTGCAAGACACAAACTAACAAGAACACACACTGCCTCCTCATGGACCACACAGAAGATGGCACTGAAGAAATGCCCCATGGAAGCCCCATGTCCCATAAAGCATAGGACACCCAAACCTAAGCATATGACCAGTGTCTGCAGCAGTGAGGAGGCCAGACGGCTACAGACAACCCAGGCAACACTAACACTATATCTTCCTGAATTACTTCATCTAAACATGTTTTCATCTAAAAGGGTTCTTATTGGTTTATTCAATCATCTTTCTCTTTTTGTTTGTTTGGTTTTGGCCCATCCAGCTTCTGCAAAGCTGTGCTGAAAAGAGTCAGCAGAAAAAGGCCAATAGGAAACATTCCCTTTGTTCTGAGATTTCTTATGACAGACCTAAGTCAATCTGCCCAGGTCTTTCTGCGACTCCAACAGCTTAAAATTTAAGGTTATGGCCTTGACCTACATGTATTGCTATGACTTTCCCATTGCATTTTGTGAGTGGGAAGAATGGGGGTACATAGAAAGCAGGCATGGAATGAGGCTCAGCAGCAAAATACTCTCAGAGGAAGGGAATAAATGGAGCACACTGTCTATCCTTTATAGCCCCCTCGCTCCTGCTTAGGGTGTGACAAAAATGGACAACTTCTCTTACAGTAACCAGAACATATGCAACACATCTCCCAACAGATACACAGACACTCACTAATTGGCTAATTTTCCATTATGGTCGACATGGCAAGAACAGACAGTAGACAGAGCTTATGAGAAGAAAAAATCATTAACACCCTAAAACACACCCAGTGAGTGTGTTACATACCACAAGTTTCACTACTGATGATGTCTATAGTCTGAATATAGATCTGTGCTCTCTCCATCTCCATTCTAGAAACATTCATTTGGCAAAAGCAGCATTTTAATGAATGTCCAAATCTCTGCACCCATCAGAGTCCCAGAGAAATAGTCTCTATTTGTTTTGTCTTTTTGCATATTTTAGTGAAGGAACAGTGGAAAGTTAGGGTTCAGTGGGAGGAAGCAGCTGCCAGCTCAGGGCAGCTTAGTAGTGTGCAGTATTACAGATAAGGAGTGGTGCTTAATGTGGATGAGCTTTCATCAGTCTCTTCTCTCTGAGCATACTTTTCCCTTATAGAGTGTGGTGCTAGCCTAAAGCATTATAAGGGTCAAGTTCTTCAGGACTGTGATCACCCCATCTAGTTGCAAGTTGAAGTCACTGCACCCCATCTTCTAATCTAATGTTTAAAAAGAGAAGAATCCAATAGACCCAGTGCTCATCTGGAATGTCTTTTGAGTTACTTGCTAAAATGTAGCAGGAATGTGTGCTAAAGAAGAAAGTATTCTATGTAGGTCAGAGGAGAGGCTGGGCAGAGATTTCTTCAGTGACTCCACTGCCTGCAGATAGCTCTATTTATGCCTTCATTATAGGGTTGGCCAGGCGTTCTCTCTGGAAGAGATGCTGGCTAAGCACTGGTGACTCATTGGCAAGGATCTCATCTCATATTTCCTGGGGGCAAGAAATGAATTGTTGGTTTTACTTTGATGGTTTTATGTTGTTGTGTTATTAAAAGCACAGCAGTGATTCAATTCTGGACCATTAGTTTGTCATTTTCTTTGTGATTCTTGCAAATGTGTTTCTTACATAAGAAAAATACTAAAGACTTTATTCTTGAAAGCAGCCTTAGTGAAATTCATTTATTTGAAGACCACAGTGTGGATAATGCTTCCATTGATGAGTATAACCTAGAGACTGGAAGAGGAAAGTTGAGAAACCAGACAAGTATATCCTCTAACTTAGGAAGTTTGGGAATGAACGGATTTTTTTTAAATGATTGATGTTCAGAAACACCAACTCTTATAGAGAAGTAAGTGAATTGAAGACATCTGAGGAAATGATAGGTGGGTCCCAGACAGCTCCCTTTACACACCAACACTGCTGTCACCAGGAAGCATCCATACAGAGCTTTGCTCCCTAGGCAGATGTGCAAATATGCATTCATTTCCCATGCTCACTGCAAAAGCTGTGGCCACAGCTGATCCAAGTCAAAAAGGAAAGTTAACTCCCCTGCCAACTTCAACTTTTGAATGTTGGATATTTGTATTTTCAGTGGGATGAGTATTGTGTCATCGGAAAGTGATGGCCATAGGCCCTATGTTAGATGGGAGGGAGACTCCAGAGCGTAATCAAATGGTACACAGTTTCAAATAGTAGTTCTGGAAAATTATAAAATACTGTCTTTAAAAAAATCACAGTACTTGCTTTAAGTTAATATAAATGGCAGTACTAAAATAAGGTTAACTGAATTGGAGTAAGATATGGCAATTGGTGTTCCTGTAACATTAAAGATCAGAGAGATTGGAAGGTGAGCAATGTTTGCTTACCTCTCCATTTCCAATTCTGAATCCTAAAATAAACCCTTTGGGGCAACTTCCCTCAAGAGCAGCTGTAGTGAGTGCACACTCAGAGCGATACTTAAGCCCTCCTTACACTCACACATGCACACACACAGACATGCTTGCACACACACACACACACACACACACACACACAATTTAATTTATACATGGTCACTACCTACTTTTTTCTTAAAAACCTAAGAGTATTTCTAATGACACCACTACCAGTTTAGAATAACACATACAACTCTCGCCTTCAGTGTGAAGAACTGTGATTACCTAGCCTGAACCTCTGAGAGTCCCACATCCCCTCTTCTTTGAATCTGTGAATTCTGCTTAGGTTTTCCAATACATCTCATTTTAGAGTATGTGCCAGCAGGGGCCCATTATTGTAGCAATGTTAGAACCAAGATATGGCTATGGTTATTTGTCAGAAAACACAGACAGAGGTCATCACAGTCTTTCTAATGTTTGAATAATATCCTCCCCTGACCCACCCTCTGGAGTCTAGTTAGCCTCTTATTGCTCTTTCTGGGTAACTTTCTTAGAGACTACAAAACCCAACTATATTATACCAGATGTTCAACACAAATGAGAAAAAAAATCTGAGCACACTAAGCATGTTACTCAAACCCAATTTTACAGCTGAAAATTAGACAGCTTGTTTAAAAATTAGAGTTGGTTTTAAAGGCTTCCGTCCACCTTCTTGTCTAACATTCACATCTCTTTTCTCTCATCTAGAATCCTAACTTCTCAGACAAACACCACTACTATTTGCACTTCCTTGGCTCATCATCGCATGCAACGACACCCTGTCACGGTGCTGGGGTTCACTGCTGTAGGCATCTTTGCTTTCATCCTTTCCAGGGCATCCCAGTTTTCTCCTTTGACTTAGCAAACTCATCTGTTCTCCTTTGCATTCCAAGCCACAGATGCAGATACCCACAAACAAGGATTATCAGCTCCCCCGAAACAATTTCTGAGCCTTTCCTTGTTACTCTGGGAGTCCAACTTGCTGTGACAGTGAGACTCGGGAAGCTGTTCCTCATAGAAAACCCCCATTTCCACAGATGCCTCTTCATCCAGACACAAGTGCAGCTCATTTCTTTCCATGCTGTAACAGTCAGGGCATAACACCTATGGGTGTCCCTACACCTGGGTCTGGTGCTGTGTTTCCACGAAGGGAATGTGAAGGTTGGTGAGGTTGAGCTTGCCTGCGCTCTCATAGTCACTCATGGCTACCTCAGAATCATCAAAGCCACAGCGGACTGACATATCTGAGGATGAAGTGCCTCTGGAATTGTGCAAGGACAGAGACACGCTGTCTACCGGGCCCATGACCTCGGTGGCCTGGTTCATGCTTACTGCAAAAGTACTAAAATCACAACCAGAGGGTAGGCTCCCCAAATCTGTCTCACTGGGAAGCGGGTGCGGAGGGAGATACTGGCTAGGGTGAAACCGGGGCCTTTTCCTGCAGTCTGGGCTCATGGTACCAGCTAGTGAGGTGGGCTGGGAGGGAGGCAGGGCCTCATATTGGTCAGGGAAGTCCTCAGGTAGTGGCGGGGGCAGCTGATCCTGACTCAGGAACTCTTCTTCATGAGGTGGGGGGTATTCACTGTCAATGTCATATCCACCGAGGTAGTAGTCACTCTCCAACTCTCGTGTGCTACCCTGGTGTGCTGATCCTCCATCTTGACTCTCATAGTTGGGCATTTCCTCGATATCAGACAGACGTGCCCCAGGCATCCAGTCAGAGGTGTCCCAATGATAGGCTGTGAGAGGAAATCCAGATGATTAACTTGCCTCCAGACTGGAAGTGGGCTAAGCATTAATGAAGAGCAAGGATGGGTCTGCCATGCATTACTAATGCCCAGGAAACCCCAAAAGCCAAGGTCATATGCAGACTCTGTATAAAGGCCCATTAGAGCCAGCCATATTGTGGCCTGGAGAGAGAGCACAGAGAGAAGGTGCCTGGCTAGTATAGACTCATACTCACCAGGCCCAGAGCAGTGGCCAACAAAGGCATGCTGATGGAACACAGACTTATCCTCAGTATCCACCCTGCCCTTCTTCCCATCCACATGCTGTGTACAAGGCCAGGATGGCAGCATGCTGTCAGGGAGGTGCAGATGCACCCATGTACTGTGAACTACAGAAAGCAAGGAGCTTTGCAGGTAAAGGGGTGAATTTTACACACAGGAAATGAGGTCTTGAAAGGAATGCATGAGGAAGTGAGCCACAAGATGCCTGGAACATGCAAAACTCAGACTGAGAAACTCAGAGGAGGGAGGGGAGGGGTGTGGTAAAAACGAGTGGAGAGGGATGAAACACTGAAATGGGCTGTTATCCTGGGTGGTGGCAGAGTCACCTCTGTTGTAGTTCTGGCCTTGGTCCATGACAGACACTGTTCAAACACAAAGCGAAAAGTGAATCTGGCCATCAAGGCATGTGAAGAGAGACAAAGCAGGTATTTCAGAAGCCTTGAAACTACTTCTAGGGAATCAAGGCCTAACACTGAGTTTAGGCTCTTAAAAAATCTCTTCCCATTGCTACTTAGGAGATTAAGACATAAATCGCATCTGTATTTTGCTACAATTTTATTAAAGCACTAACAAAATTACCTGATATAAATTAATCCACATAAAATTTCTATTCCTGATGATTTTATAAGTATCCACAGCTCACAGCAGGTATCCAAAAACATACTAGAATGAATGTAATATTAACTGATTAACCTGGATTGCAAATGAATATTTTTTACTTTGAAGAGATTTGATAAGAGAATCTAGGTATTTAAAAAATATATGAACTAGATTTTCTCTCAAAACTGAAGTTTATTGCAATTCATAGAGATATATCTGGCATTGTCTTTGACTTTTTTCTGGTGCTGGAGAAGAATCCTAGAGTCTTGGGCCAGCTAGGCAAGTTGTCTATCACTGAGCTAAATCTGCAACCCCATTATCTTACTTAAAACCACCATTATCTTATACTCTCTGTTGATTATAGTCAACCGCAGATAAAGTACCACAGAAGAAACTCTCCAGAAGGACACGGCATTCGAAGAAAGGGGCAACAAACAAACAACAATGAAAACCAAAAATAACAGTAAATACCTTCATTCTCTATAGAGTCAACCACATTGTTGACAAGCTGAATGACAGTCACTATGGATGCTTTTGGCAGAAAAAGAAGACAGGAGGGAGGGGAAAGACAGTTTCTGGTTAGTTACATATTCCAAACACATTAGTTAATGACTAATGACAACAATAATGAAGACATTACACATAAAGTCCCACAGCCTTCCCAGTCTGTCCCTCAGGGCTGGTACCAAGAGAACATGGAGGCTCGGGGACTCTTGGAACAGAACAGAAACATCAGAAAGATAGGAGGCCATCATCTTAAAAAGCATGACTTTCAAGGGTCTTTGAGTCATTTTATCACATCCTGTGGCCTATCACATCAAACGAGGAAGATGGTCGCCTATGGAAGTAATGGAGATTTCTCATTGGCACTCTGCAAGGAAGACTGTTCCTGGGGATGAGTGATTGTCAGCTAGCAATGTGCTCTGAATTCAATGTCAACTGTGTAGGACTTTTTGAATTGATATGAATCTAATGACCTCACATATGTACCGATGGTCCAGATCAACCTGAGGCCTATCTCTTGCTGGTGAAGGTTGGGGTATGTGAAGGAGATGCTCATGACTTCAGATGAAAGGGCCTAGCGCTACCTGCCCTTTGCAGACCATAAAGGGGTAGGTGTGTTGGGGGGTTATAGAGCCTTTGAGAGTCATCAGCCAGACATTATGGCTAGAGCTACTGCTTGTCCTCTGAAATGGTAAGTTCTCAATGTTTAACATAAAATGCAAAGTTGCTATAATTATTTTCTTGCTGGAAGTAAAGAAGAAAGGATGCATCTGCATAAACATACCTGGCTCAGAGGCTAGTGCCTTTGGTTCGAAAATGGCCAGAGGAAATTAAGTTACATGGTTTGTTATCCTAGCAGATAGATATATCATTGTGTGTGTATGTGTGTGTGTGTCTGTGTGTATGTTTGTGTGTGTTTTATATGTGTGCTTGTGCATGTGTGTCTTTGCATAGCATATACATGTGTACAGGTTCATGGGCCTGTATATGTGGAGGCTAGAGAAGAATGCCCAAGTGGTTTTCTTTCTCCCTGGGCCTTAACTCCTTGAAGCAAGTTTCATCAGTGGCAGGAAACTGGGAATGTTGGCTTGGCTGCTTGTCTTGTCTCTTCCCTCAGTGCTCGGGTTAAACATGGGCCACAGGCATGAAATATTTTTGTAGGTGGTAGGGGTTCTAACTCAGGGTCTTATGTCCAGAACAAGCGCTCTTACCTATGGATCCATTTTCCAGCTGCCCCCCCCCAAACTAAAACTTCTTCCTAGTGGCTAGTGTTGGGAGAACACGTGGGAAAGGTTTGGGTTATGTATAAGAAAACAAACTATTGTAATCCTACAACAACTTCTTGGGTGGCTTTCTTTATGTTTTCTTAGAGGCTTGGGCTGGGATGCTTGCATTCTGCTTTTCTATGTACAGAACTCCCAGCCCAGGATTAGCACACAATGGATTACCAAGGGTTTATGTGTTGAAACATATTAATTTGCAAGTGTTAATTTTTTTTCAAACTTCTGGTAAATTGGAGAGAGAATCAAAGGTGTGGGCTAGGGCGGGGATGCCTGCCCCTGGATGAACATTGGAAATGATATTGCTTTAGCACTCCATGACAAACACTAGCTAGCTGGATTTTCTTCTTTCCCCCTGATCTTCTACAGCTAGTTTTCTAGTCAGAAACACCAGCTCCTTCTCCATCAGCACAGGATCATGGGAGCTAGATACACCAGATTTGGAGTTATTAAAGCAATCTGTGAGCCACAGGAACTTTTGTGCAGTATTCTAGGCAGAAAGGCATTTTTTTCTAAGGATCTGTGTCATAGTTTTTAATCAGTTCTCCAAAATCCCACGCCCCCACATGATTGATTAGAAGGGAAATTCAATTGAACAAAGATATCACTGGCTCTACGGAAAAGTCACCCTGTCTCCAAAGTAATGGCTAATGATGCAGTGGCTGAATGTAGAGCAGGGGGTTGAGGGGTCACAAGCTGCACAGAAAGGGAGCACAACGTTATGTTTACTGTGAAGTGTCACTGGGGAGGAGCCAATGCTGTCACCATCTAAGTCAAAAAGGGACTTGTTATCCAAGGCCCTAATGCAGGCTCTGCTCTGGCTGGTGGCGTATTGGGTCCTCCGGCAAAACCTCTCAACAGAGGGTAAAGATGGTTAGAAGCCAACACACAGGTCAGGAAACAATGGCAGTCATGTCGCCTTCACCTCTCTTCAGTCCCCAGCACCAGGCAGGAAATATGCTTACCATTGTCGTCTCCAGAGTCCGACTGGAAGGAGCTGAGGGACTGAACTTCGGAGTTACTCCCTTTGTTGCTGTTTGTGAAGCAGGTCACCTCTCCCGGGTCATCAGCCCCTTTGTCTTTATGAGCAGGCAGGAGAAAGCAGAAACAGTACTCAGTCAGCTTCGTGCAATCTTTCAGACTTGCTCTTTCCCTTCCTACCCCGTTTTCTTAGAGGCTTTTTGAATTGCTTCAAGAAAATAAGTTAGCTCTACAATGAAAAATTGATTGTGCCATAGGGGGCAAAGGTCTGTCAATCAAGTGATTTACATTATGGATTTGGGACCCTTAACCCATGGTAAATGAGCTTCCGAATACTGTCAGCTGGAAGTGTCCTGCCTCAAAGTGAGGCCTGGGAGAGAGGGAAATGAGGACTGAGTAGCTGAGCCACTCTTCATTCAGACTTAATTTATGTCATTTACATGAGCTGATGTGGTGTCAACACCAGGTTAAATGACATTACTTTTAAAACAGGGACATAAATATTTTATAGGCAAGAAAGTCGTTGTATTTCTTCCAGTTTCCATCTCTGGGGATAAGTGGGATTTTCAGCTCTGCCTTCTAGAGGGCAGTGCTGGTTCATCTTGGGGCTGCCCATGTTCGCACCCTGTGTCTGGCAGGAGGACAGGCAGATGGGAATGTTTCCTTATTCACTTGCTGATTAATCTCTCTGTCTCTCTGTCTCTCTGTCTCTCTCTGTCTCTCTCTCTCTGTCTCTCTGTCTCTCTCTGTCTCTCTCTCTCTCTTATAGAACAATAGCCAGACTCCCTACACACACCTCTTTCTAATTTGATAGACGTAGGAAACAACAAAAAGGACTCTATCTCGAGGTGGTCAAATCCACAATGAATTAGTTTCCCAGAAACTGTCTCACTAGCTCTAACTGCGCCTTGCTTAACAAAAAGGAAAATGTGTTCTATAAAATCCAATGATACTTGATGGGAAAATGTGAGTTTTGGCCTGAGGTGGATTCTGAAAATAAAGCTGTCATGTCACAAGGTGGTGATGGAAAATATTCTCCAAGAAATAGTGCAGAGCATCTTGGAATGTAAGTGTCCAAAGAGACACAGAGCTGTGATTAAGGGAATAGTTACTTTGGTTTGCAGCCGCAAATTCCCCCATAAAAAGTAACATCCAGGCACATATGAGGGCTCCCCATCTGCTTTGAGATGATGAAGCCAGAGCCCTGGATAAACAACTGACAGAAGTGTAGAGCAATGAGGGTGGAGATTGACCTCCCAATGACCACAACTCAAAATATGACAACGTATTTTATCAGAGAGCAAGGTGTGGCTGAGCCCTGAACCCTGAAAAACATGCATGTGGTCAGCCGGCTCCGGAGGCTGCAATGACACCTGCAAACCCTTTGCTTTGCCTTTAACTTAAAACTCTGTCTATTTCCAAACTGAAAAGGAGTGCTTTGGCTGGGTGTGGTAGCACACGGCTTTAATTCCAGGACTTGGGCAGCAGAGGCAGGCAGAGCTTTGTGAGTTCCAGGCTTTAGTCTACATATAAATTCCAGGACTGGCAGTCCTACACAGTAAAATTCAACAAACAAATAAATCAACAACAATAAAATAAAAGGCATCTGCATAGCATTGTTATGATCCCTGACTCCACTTAAGAGCTCAGGTGTCTATTTAAAATACATATGTGTCCACAGGATGAAACCAGTGGGTGGCATTAGAACAGAAAGACCTTAACTTAGGTTCCCCTCCCACAGAGCGGTGCTCTCCCATACTCTGCTCTGCCCCTTTTCTGCTGAGTTCCTGAAGCAGCGCTGGTAAGAGCCCAGATTCCACCCTTTGCTTCCTCCAAGCTAGTCTTCTCCAGGGGTTGGTAATAGTTCCAGTGTTGGACATCCCATTTAGCTGTGTTAGTTCAAACAGAGGGCAGACACGCAGCACTGGAAGCTTTACTTCCGCATTCTCATCAGATCTCGGTGTCTATCCCTAGATGTATTTTTTTTCTTTGTCTTGGTCAGTTCCTAGTACCTCATACTATGAACCTTACGGACATGCTTGACTTCTATAATGAAAGCTGCTTCTCTTCCACCTTCTCTTTCTTTTCAAGAAGCATTTATTTCCCATTCTGCCCTCTGCCCTCAGACAGGCATCTTCAAGCATCTTTCAGAGGTCCAGCCAGTCTACTTTCTCTTTTCCCCTGTGAGCTGACCCTCCCATACCATCAACTATACAATATGCAGATGGAGTTCAACTGTTATCTCTTTGATTTCAAGATTGCTTCACTCCCCTAATCTTGGCATATATTCTTACTACTGATCTGACTGCTTCCTGATTTTAGGAGTCCCTCTCCAATAGTTTCCTACTGAAAGTGACTCATGCTTAAGGATTACTGGGTAATGCCCCCTTTCTCCAGGAGCAGGCTAGCTTCCTTGTCTGAACATGCTCTGTAGGGCTATTTAAAGCACACTTTCCCTCTTTCCTCCAGAGTATATAGCACAGTACAGAAACTCAGATTTCTTTCTGACATAAAGAACTGTGCAGGCTGCTGATAAGTCAGGGGACAACAGTCTGCTCTAGTCTGACTCTGATGCCAGAAAGGGTGAAGTCACCTTTGCTGACTCAGCTAGTCTGCCTCCTAAGTCTTACTCAATCCCTTACTGGGTCTGTCAAAGCTGTCTGTAAAACTGTACCTAGTTCATGCCACTCACCTGCTTAACAACCTGCTTCACTGGGGACCCTAATCCACACCTTCTGACTGATGCTTGGCAACCCCAGACACACTCAACTCTGCTACACAACACACCAAAACCTTTCCCATTCCAGGGCTATAACCCCAGATCTTCTTTCTGCTACCTGTGTTCCATCGGCTTGTTTCACAAGATGGCCTTTCCTTCCTCTCTCCTCAGAGGTTAGCATGATTGGACCCAGGGGCTTCCCAGGGCACCCGCCCATTACTGCATCCCACTTACTTTCAGGTCCTGAGTCCCAGCCATTCTTTCGGATAGAATCACAGTCCGAGCGGCAGGGCGACACAGCTGGGAGGTTGGGGGCCACGCTGCACACCACCACACCCCGACGTGCTGTCAGGATGCGCGGGGACTCAGGGTGGAACGTACTCATTTCCTGTGGCTCACCACCCAGTGCATCCAGGCCCTTGTCCAGATTGTTCCTGGAGTCGCTCTGGAAGCAGGGTGTGTAGGCCATGGGGCGCACTGGCACCTGCGGGGGTCCCACCTCCTGGTATACGTTGCGCCCGTCACCCGCGCGCAGGCTGCGGAATGGAATGCCATTGCTCTTGTGCAGCAGAGCGGCTGTGGCTGGGTCCTGCACTAGCGTGATGTTGTTCCGAGAGTAGTTCTTGCGAAAGACCTTCTTGCGAAAGACGATGAAGAGCACGACCAGGGTGAAGATGACGAAGAGGACCACAGCAATGCCTATCAGTTCCTCCTTGCCCACATATGAGTGGCCAGCTTGAATGTTGGGCACGACCACGGGACGCAATCCACAGTACTGGCCCACATAGCCTGGGGTGCAGTTGCAGAAGAAGGAGCCAAACAGGTTGACGCAGGAACCCCCATTCTCACACTCCTCTCGCTCACACTCGTCCACGTCATCCTCGCACCTTCAGTGACAAAGCACACAGAAGCCCTTCCAATATCAGGACCACTGTACCAGAGCTAGGACAAAAGGCCCATCTTTAAAACAGAAGGAAACCCCTAAAGAGTACAAAACAGAAGGAAACCCCTAAAGAGTACAATGCCATGTGGCAGTATGTGCCTGTATGAGAATATGCATGTTCATATGTGTGTTCATATCTCTGTGTGTGTATTGCGTATGTACACATGAGCATATACATAGGATGAATTTAGGCATGTCTGTGTCCACTGAGCCCTTGCCCATTCCCTTGCATCAAGGTGTGCTCTCTTAGGTCTTCATGGGATTTGGAGAGTGATGAGCTGGTGGGAGAGGAGCACAAAGAGGAGAGGAGCGGAGAAAAGGTGCCCTCTCCAATCCTCTGGGTCAGGAAACCTTAGAATTAAAACTGTGCAAGTTTGGAAACAGTGTGTGTGTGTGTGTGTGTGTGTGTGTGTGTGTGTGTGTGTGTGTGTGTCTGCCTGTCTGCCTGTATGCCATGTGTTACTGCACAGGTAGAAGAGGACACTGGATCCCTTGGAGCTGGAATTACAGGTGGCTGTGAGCCGAATCAGGCCCTCTGGAAGAGTACACGCAGCCATAGCTGCCGGCCGGTTTCTTTGGCCCAGGTGTGGCTCCTTCTTACTTTCTCAATGAAAGCACATAATGGTGCTTCTGTTCTTCATGCTTCCTACTTAAGTAACTGTTCTGATAGCTCCTTGAAAAAGTCTGATTCACTTACAGTTTTGGTAATCCACCTTTTAAAATGTAGTCTAAACTCCCTCAATTTGAATAGATTGGGGCCAGGTCAGCCAGAAATTAGGTAGGATCACAGAGTATTTAAAATTAAATGCTGCTTTATTACTTTAAACTACATCCAGCGATTCAACATCAGTTAAGTATTTCTTGGTGGAGTCCTCAGAGACTTGCTCTAATGAACATGCCAGGCTGATCTGTAATTAGACTATCACTCTATGAGAATACATGGATATACTTCGAAATGATCAAGAATGCCCAGAAGTAGCCTTTTCCTCAGAATTTAAAGTATTCTCTTCCTATCTGACTAATACTTAAATTTCACTCATTTCCTGAAGGAAAAGTTTTCAAAGGAAAGGTAAGAATTAATTTCTTGGAATAGTCGTTAAATACTAGGTAGTAGAGTCCAGTCAGTGGGTTCTGGAAAGTGAGTTTTATGTGTGTCTGAGAATTATACCAGAAAGCTGAGGTGGTCTAAGCACTTCTAAAGTGTCTTCCACATTTTAGAATACATAGCGACTGAATAAGCTTGAAAATACAAAAGGATAAAGTAAAACATACAAATTAGATATAACTCTAGGGTTCATACTGGTATTATAAGTATGTTACAAATGCAGTTAGTGGTTAGTGGTGTGTGTGTGTGTGTGTGTGTGTTGTATTTTCTTTTCAGTGCAGTTGTGGCACATGCCTGTGGAGATCAGAGGTTGATGTCAATGTTTTCATCTATCACTTTCCATTTTTATCTTTTGTGAGACCCTATCTCTCACTGAACCTGAAGCACACTAGTTTTGATAAGCTGACTGGCCAATGAGACCCAGGACATCCCAGCTTTAGGATTACAAGTCTATGACACCACACCCAGGTTTTTATGGGTGCCTGGGTATCTGAACTTGGGGCCTCATTCCAGTATTGCAGTCATGTCTCTTATTGAGCCAGCCCCTGTGAGCATTGAATGGGAAAGAAGCAGCATGTCCATGTATTCTAGTGAACTGCATGCTGGGTTATTTTCTTAGGATGAGAAGCAGTGTAGAGGGAGGTCCTTTAAAGGTCTTACTTACGTGACGCCTGTGAGGCCCATTTTACAGCTGCAGATAAAGGTGTTTCCTATGGGGTCGCAGGATCCTCCATTCCGGCAAGGGTTGGGGAAACAGGCTGTGATCTCTGATTCACAGTTTCTCCCCGTGAACTGTGAGAGACAGGAACACTGATAGCCTGGGAAAAACAGAGGGTCCTCATGAGCTGAGGATGCCACAGTAATGTGTAGACTCATCCGTGACTTTATCTTTATTTTTTATCTTGAGCAAGGCCCAAATTCCAAAGCTGATCAGCACATTGCCTATGTGGAACTCATTTGCCATAAAAGTAGTTAGTCCACAGAAAATTCACCCAAATGTTCACATTTTAGGGAATGCTAGTGACATTGTCAGAGACACTAAGAGCAGAATGGTGAGTGACGCAACAGTGCTTTCTCTCCCAGTTGGTGACAGACAGCTCAAGATGGGGAAAGCCCTTGGTGCTGTGCTCTCTCCCTCCTGCCCAAAGCTCCAAGCCAGATCAAGTCAACTTAACTGAAACTCAAGCCTAGCCCTTCTCCTCCCCCATGCAGAGCCTCAGCTTTGCATCTCTTTTATGTTCTATTCATGAAGCTGTCATGCAAAAGCAGGCACTGATGTCTGCACTACAGGCAACATTAACTATCAGAGGAACAAAGACCTTCAAAGTATTACATGGGTCTGGAGTGGAAAGGGTACATTACTATAACTATTTTGTTTTTATTCTTAAAGAAATGTTGTTGCCTCTGGAGTTAGACAGGCATTTAGTAAATGGGGGATTTCTATGAGCTCTGCTTTGTCAACCATGGTATTTATACTGCCTTAGAACAAACCAGGTATCACTTTTAGTATTTTAATATTCTCTTCTGTAGAATGTTGATATTTTGTGATTGTTTCTAACATAATCATTATCTGTTGCTTTCCATTATATCTTTCATTCCAAATCAATCACACCACACGTGGACAGTCTTTTGATGACCTTTTCTCAATAGATTGTAATCTTTTAATGTTAATTAACAAACAGTATTTGCATTATTGTAATTAACTGTAATATACTATTTGTAGCTAAGCCACCTAGTGAATTGTGATTTTATTTTCATGCACATCTTTGTCTTAAAAAAAAATTGGAAAATGGACCTGTGTTTTGGATTGTTCTTTTTTTCTGAGTACTTATTTAAATTGACCTTCAGTCTTTCCTCAGGTAAGTCTCCCTATTTGAGCCACATATGGTGGCTCATATTTCCACCCCCTAAGGAGGTCTCTGTGATGCTCCTGGGGGCTCTGCCTTGAACAACTAGCCTTCTGTGAAACTCCTATGCCTCCCTGTGTTCAAGCTCAATTTCTGGGTCACTTAGTTTATTCCTTCTTTCATTTGGTGATTCTGTAATTACTTCCCAGGAGGAGTTGTAGGAGGCAAATTTTATGAGAATTTGTATAGTTAAATCCTTAGACCTCATTGAAAGTTAGATTACATTAGGAAATTGAAGCAATCCTCTCCCTGTTGTTTTGGGGAACAACAAAGTCTCTGAAGCTTGTAAGAGGCTTGATTTTTTTTTTCTCCAATATGTTGGAAGCTTTTTTTTTTTTTTTTTGGCATCTCATGACATTTAGCTATTCTGTGCCTTAGCATGGGTTTGTGCTAGCCA
Source organism: Sigmodon hispidus (assembly GCA_004025045.1). Lineage (NCBI taxonomy): Eukaryota > Metazoa > Chordata > Mammalia > Rodentia > Cricetidae > Sigmodon > Sigmodon hispidus. Next base: position 63,769 of record PVIH01000182.1, read on the forward strand.
GGGCTGGATCCTCAGTAGGCCCTTGGAACCCTGAACTCTTATCCTTTCGTTTTGGTAAATTCTCTTGTATCATTTTATTGGTATTTCCTTTGTTTTCTCTTCCACCCTCACAGAAGCATCTGAGATTTAGACGGTCCTGGAAAACTCTATCTTGTCTGTGATCTTTTTTCTATGTCACTGAAGGCTCCCTACGACCCCAGACTTTTCTTTTGGCTAATATACAACCTTAGCCCCAGATTTGTATATTATCATCATAGCATTTTATCTCCCCAGGAATATTAATAATAATTCATGGTGTTTTTCTGCTTGTCTAGTTCCTCCTCTTTCTTTCTTTCTTCCTTTCTTTCTTTCTTTTTTCTCTTCATGACAGGCTACTTTGTATTTCAGGCCAGCTAGGTTACTATGTTCTGCCATTTAAACACTGATCTAGATGATTAGGTGTCTATGGATTTATCAACTTTTACAATCAATCAGTACTTTCCATAAAGTGTTTAGGCTCAAGAAGAATTTTTGTTTTTGCCTCAAAATCAACACCATTTTTTTTGTCCATTTCCAGCAAATTGGATTGTTCTTTGAATTATTATTTGAATGCTGCAAAACCAGCTACCCTACAAATTTTAGATTGCTAGTCCCAAAGATTAAATATTTTTCCTTCCCTTTTTGTGTATGTAGGTGAATTTGTGTGTGTGTGTGTGTGAGAGAGAGAGAGAGAGAGAGAGAGAGAGAGACAGAGAGAGAGAGAGACAGACAGACAGACAGAGACAGAGAGACAGAGAAAGAGAGAGACAGAGAGACAGTGACAGACAGAGAAAGGAAGATGGATTTTTTCTGGTTCATTCTCCTTCTCGGGACCACTCCAACACATTATCTTTCAAACTGCAGAAATCCCTTCCTGATCTTCTGTAGGAGTCTTACTTCATGTAGCAGTCAGCTTGACTGACTTCCTGTCTCTAAAGACTGAATAACTATGTGGTAAGCGGAAGTGTACTTGGGCCAGTTCCCAGTGGTTGGGGGTTTGGCAGGCCAGTTATTCAACCCCTGGTAGAACAATTAGAAACAGGATAATCACAGACATTAGCTAGCACTACAAACCAGGGCCTTAACTTCAGTAAGCAGTGTTTCTAGCACATATGTAGACAAGAAGCTATGAAAAGCACCAGGAATACAAGGTCAGAAAAGAGAAGATGTTTACAGCTAAGGTTACCTAATCCTAGAGAAGCTAGAACTTACTCATGCTCACAAAGCTGGACAGACTTAAACACAGGGCTGTTCAGTTGGTCCTGACATGTTTCTAATACCATGTGTTACTGCAACTCACTGACCATTTCTTTGCCATCAGAATGAGATCAGACCAACAAGACAAAGGATCACAGGGCCCTGGGAATAAATGTGCTTTTGAATGTTTAAATTTGGAGGAGGTTTTGATACACAATAGGAGAGAAAACAATGAGTTAAAATACTCAAATTAAATTTTTAATAAATAATGACATCTATTATTCATCCTCTTTGAAAGGTTTGATTATCAAAATTAACCTGTTACTATCATAATGTTATTATCTCATTATTATGCTATAGAACCTTTTATTAACAATTTTTATATCAGTAAACCTGCCATAATAATCTCAAATGATCTAGTGATTTAAACATTATTTCCAGCCACTCTACAGAGAATCACAATGATACTAGAAGGGAGCTGCACAATGTTGCTAAAGTGGTCCTCCAGCATCATCCCTCATGGGCCATTCATTGGAGAGTTCATGAGGCTGTTCTAACACATAGGGATAGTAAGGAATTGAGTCTGTACTTGAATCCAGGCTTCCCAAGAATTTCTATAATACTGTATAGAGTCTAGAAATTAATGAGTGAGACTAATAACTTGCCAAGAATAAGAGTTTGTAACAATTTCACACAGTTCTCTTGAGGGCAAAAGAGAAATAGGGAGTCAAAAACAGAAACTCCTTTTGGGAGTCAAATAATCACTGGATGAACAAAGTCACATATGTTTCTGTTCTTTCCAAGAATTCCCTATGTTGCTACAACACACACTTGTACACACGTACACACAAGCATGCACATACACTCTAACATACACACACATCCACACACTATCACACATACACCTCCACACATGCAACATACCAACACGTATGCACACCTACATATACACACACCAACATAAATATACATTCACATATAGTTACACATATGTACACACTTAAACATGCACAACTATACCTACACACACTAATACATCTACACAATACCTATGCACAAGCGCGCACACACACATACCAATTCCTAGAGATATCTAGAATGTATCAACTGATCACAAATATTATCTAACACTGTCACAAATGTAAAAGAAGAAAATCATTTATTGTATAATTTCTCAAAGTATGAATAAGGATTGATTTTGGGGGAGGTGGGAGAGAAATTACATAATCACTAACCAGAATAATAGCTTTTCGTATGACTAAGAAAATTCTAAGTGCTTTCTATAACTTATCCTTCATTTACTTCTTATAGCAGCTGCATGAATTATATTCTTTATATAGTAGTTATTATCATGGCTCCTTTACAAATGAGAGAACAGACACTTAGGTAAGATGGTTCTCTCATGCTTATGGAAGCCAGTGAGCAGATGGACTGGGCACACTTCTCAGCTTGTAGAAAGGAAATGGCCCTCCTAGCATTAAAATATGTGCACAAAAAAAGCCACAGCTTCTTTCCCTTCAAATCTTGGCGACATGGAAAGTATATTTTTAAGCCTTGCCTCCAAATCTGTGTTCCTGTTTACACTCCTACTTATAGCCTATGCAGATGGTGTTGAAACCTGTACTCAGACAAACTTAAAGCGCATCTCCTCCCCTTACTCAAAGAAGAACATCGCAAAACCTATTACATATAAAATTGGAACTGGAACATGCAATTATAGAGCAAATGTGAGTGGTATAGGCAAATAATCAAGACACTTCCTGACTTATTGCCTTACCTAGTTATTTCCCAACCTAGTTCACCCAGGCAGTGGCCTCAGCTTTTCACTGTGCTCAGCAGGGCAGATAAACATCATTCTTTGGTTCCACAGTTTTGATAAGAAATCAATGCCCACAGCACTAAGATGGAAATATTGACACACACATACAAAGTATCCAAGACCTAGAGTTTTATCTGCTGCCAGGCATGATCATGATTTGGGAAACTGCCTGGCTGTGGTGAGGACCTGGGTCAAAGGCTGAGTCCTGGCTGTTGCCCATCATCTGCATGTGGCCATGTCCAGGATGCTTGACTTTTGAGAACTCCCTTGCTTTTTCTAAACAATCATATTCATGTATACTCTGCCAGAGAGAATGGGGCTCTAGATTCTAGAAGTCAATGTAGTGTGAAGCATTAGATGCTTTGGTATTGAAATTACTGTAGATTCTGAAATCAATGCCACTCTCTGTTGGGTATAAACCCAATAACTGCAGGCAGAGGAGATAGGTCTATCAGTCAATGTTTTGTTTCACAAGCATGAGGACTTGAGTCCAAGCCCCAGAACCACTGTGAAAAGGCAATCTCAATGGTGCATTTTATCATCCCAGCACACAGGCAGATCCCTGGGCTCACTGGCCAGTTAGCTTAGCCAAATGATTACGTTTCAGGCCAGAGAAATTTGGTTTCAGAGAGGTCAGGTGAGCCATGTTTTGAGGAACAACAGTGAGGGTAGCCTCTGGCTTCCACTTGCATGCATACACATGAGCATGTACATGTACCCGAGCATACATACTCTCTCTGTTCCTCTCTCTCTCTCATCTGTCTCTCTCTCTCTGTCTCCTAGCATCTGAAGCCAGAAAAGTGTTTTACTATGAATTTTAGGCTACGTACTAAAACCCCAGTCTCTGCAAACACGGGACTTTGCAAGTATAATTTGTTAACACAACAGAAGGTTCTTCTGATGTGGACAATAAAGGACAGAGACAAGCAAATGTATTTTGTCTTAAATGAACAATCAAGAGATTCTTCAGTAGCAAGACCTCATTTTCCTAAGTTTCTTGAGTGATCTGATGTATCTCAGAATTGGAGAATCACTATCTAAAACATAGGGAGAAACAAGAGCTGGAAGATTCCCCAGACTCCAGGGCAACCCAGAGCCTGAAGGTAAAGTCAGAACATTGTCTAGAGGACTTGTTGAGGTACAGACTGAAAAAGCAGGTTCAGGTGGGATCTGAGATGTGTCTCTCTAGCACCTTCAGTAATGGTGTAGCTTGTCCTGTACACACTTGAGGAGAGCAAGGGGTAAAAATCTGGCCTTACACTTCCCCAGGTATGTGATGCTAGATTTATTTAACTTTGCTGGCTTGTTTAATCTGTAAAATGGGAGAGAGTAGTAGAAGGGAAGAATGTTCCCAGAGTATTCAAAAAATCAAATGTCTTAGTACATAAGCATTTACAAGGTAAGCAATATTCCAGTACTGAGTACACTCAAACTAGTATCTCTGACAACTGAAAATCCATCTGTGTTTCCTTTCAGGATTTAGGTGTCCAGTTTCATGCAAAGCTGTCTGAGTGATTGCATCTGGCCTGGTGACAACATGGCTTGGTGCATTGTTTCACTAAATTACAACTTAGTCTCCACTGTGTTTCCCCTTAATTGTCTTGAGTTGGGCATCATGAGGCATGGAGAATTGGCACATCTTATTCAGAATGTGGGTGCTCCCTGGTCTGTGCTCCACCCAGGGAGTCTGAAAATGTAAGGGTCAGAATGAGTCCTAGCCAGCTCTTCTCCATTGTGGTTACTGTTTCCAGGTCATGTTTGTGAGATATATATACTTTTAAGACATTACCAACGGGTAGCCTTCTTTCTGTGGTTGATTTACAGAGTCAGGTTACAGGCGTGCACTGTGTGCTTTGACTTCCCTGGGGCTCCTGAGGATTGCTTCTTGGGCAAGAAAAATTATAAGGCTGGTTAGACCTGCTGACTATTCCATTCCAGACTAGTAGATGCAACTCTTTGGTCCTTATGCCAAGGCTTTGGTTGGGTTTTGGGTAGTTGTGGAGGAATCCTGAAAGGAAATAATTTCTTGCTATGAATTGACTGCTTTATAGATTATTAATGTTCTAGAACAATGTGCCACAGTTTGAGAATGGAGTCTGCTACCAGGAGACCCAACAGCCAGTTCCATGAGCAAGGGGATGGCGATGGTAAATCATGTCCTGTTATTTTACAGTGATCCATAGGAGAGGTTAAAGAAAAACAAAACAAAACCAAAAAACAAATAAATAAACAAACAACAACAACCAAAAAAAACCAGGCTGATGTTCCAATAAACTCTGCCATCAGATTGTCATGTGTAAGGGCTAACCTCTAACCTTAACCTCAGTCTACTTCCTTTATCCAAATGTCCCCTTGGAACACTGCATGCATCCTAGCTTTTGCTCTGGGAGCCCAAGACTATGGCTGTATGGTTAGGCCTCTGTGCCAACCAGAGGTCATGGCTATACTTTATTGCACTGTGCTTTAAGGAAGGTGTTTCGTGTAAGTAACTTTATAATTGATTTAATGATTCCATAAATATAAAGTAGAGGCTTGATTTTTGGCTCATTCCTTTCTTGTAACCCATCCTCCTTATTTGGCAAAAGGGATTTTTCAGGTAGGAAAAACAAAGACAAAAATGTCCATGATAAATGCTGGAGAGATGGCCCAGTGGTTAAGAGCACTGCCTGCTCTTGCAGAGGAGCCTAGTTCTATCCCCATCATCTACATGGCGGCTAACGACTGCCTGTAATTCCAGTTACAGGGTTTCTGATGCCCTCTTCTGGCCTCCTTAGGCACCAGGCATGCACATGGCCTATACATAGCCAAAACATCCATACACATAGAATAAAAAAATAAAAAAACAATAAAAAAAATCTTTAATTTTTAAATGCCTGTGATATTAATAGAAAATGGAAATAAGAAAATAGATCCTTTTTGAGGCCAAGGCCTCATCTTTATAGCCAATAAGTTTGTAGCTCCCTCCCCATACACCGGAGGAGGACCTCTGACACTCTTACTAGGTGGTTGCTCTACCTGGAGCCATGTTTCCCGAACAAGGTTCTCTGAACCAGGTTTGGAGTGGCTTGTGGGATGGCTGCCCCTGTGGGGCCTCCTCATATCAGCAGAGGTGTGGGCTTGAGGCAGGGAGTGATGTAGATGGATATTAGAGAGAATGCACAGATTACTTTAGGTGCAAAGGGAAGACCGGAGCTGGCAGGAGACCGAAGACCGCATCATCTTGGAAGGAAGAGGAGCTGAGGAGCCCAGACTTAAGAAAACACAAACAGAAGGAAGTGGAAAGCAGGGGAGCGAAGAGAGATGGTTTACACAATATACAGCAAGTCTGACCCTCAAGGAGGGTAAGGAAAGGGGACAGGAAAAAGTGAGTATGTACTTCAGCTGGTGGGCTGCATGAGGCTCTGGTTTTGATCCCCAATGCCATGTACACTAAATGTTGTCATAATGCATCCCTGGAATCCCAGGAAGGCAGAAGCAGGAAGACCAAAAATCTGAGACTATCTTTGGTTACACATTAAGTTTGAAGCTGTCTTAGGATATGAGATTCTGTTTCAACCAAACAAGAAACAAAATAGAAAAATTCTGGTGTTTCTCAGAGGGGCCCTAGAGCTATTTAGTTATATAACATACCTGCTCTGGGTACTTAAATAAAGGATTTTGTGGCAGTTAAAAATGCACCCTGCTGAGCCAGATTCCCCTTTGTTCAGCGCCTATTATTATTTTAAAGATAACCCTCTAAGGAAGACCATAGCTTTGCCAGGAAAAACAATGTTTTGACATGGTTAAAATATATTACAATTTGTGGCTGAGTACCCAGGATTTGACGTGGTATGGTGTTCCATTTCAACCCAATTTAATTATATGGCCCTTTCATAGATTGTCAGTGGCTCAGGCTGGTAGAGTTTTTGCCTCATGAAAAACTGTCCACGATTTGTCATGAGGGGCTGGTTTACAGAACAGCTAGTGGAGAGTCACTGCCCATCATTGGGGAATTATGGAGCCATAACCACCCTTTATTTACATATACTGCTGAGACAGTAAAAACAGCAAATAGATTTCTTAAATTGAGACTGTAGAAACTTCCCCCCAGGGCACTGGGCCCTCACTGTGACAGTGACATATGTGAGTCTGGACAACTTTGCTGTCTGTGTTCCGGCACCACATCATTCCATGGATAGTTTATAACATTCTAATAATAAAATGGACTCTAAATTCAGAGTCAGGCTGCAGGAAGAGTAGATGCTAATGCTGAGCAGTCTCAAGTGATTGTGGAGAGCATTTAAATCCACTACAGGGATGGCTGCCAGGAGATCTGCCAAGGGGCTGAAGCAGACCAAGGGGGCGGCTGAGAGATAGCAAAAGCAAAGCAAAAACCCAGCCAGAGGAAAGCCTGACCTGTGGACCACCACACAGACCTATGCTTAGGTAGAGAAGGTTTTTAGATCTCAGGCTCCTGAGCCTTCAACAACTATAGAGTTGCTTCGTGGATTTGTGTCTCCCATCTTTTCCTGCTCTTCCTTCTGCCCCTTGAGGATATACCTGAGCCAGAGCATTGTGTCCATTCTTGACCAACTCCCTCCTGAATTCTCTGTATTGTTTCATCTTTTGTGTGTGTGTGTGTGTGTGTGTGTGTGTGTGTGTGTGTGTGTGTGTGTTCATGTGTTATTAGGTGGTTGTAAAGTTAGAAGCCATCCTTAGGAGTTATTTCTCAGATACTTCCCATCTTTTCTGTTTTGGAGACAGAGTCTTCTCCAGCCTGGGGCCTACCATGTAGACTAATCTGACAGGCCATCAAGCCCCAGGGGTCACCTGGTTCCACCTTCCTTCCCAGTACTCGGGTTACATGTGCACATCACCATGTCTAGCTTTTAAAATCTGGCTCCTAGAGATAAAACTCAGATTTTCGTACCTGCTAGGCAAATACTGACTGACTGGGGTATCTCCCAGCTCTCTCTCCTTTATTTTGACTCCTTTGGGTCTTTTGAGATTTCAAGCAAATCTCAAAAGTATGTCCCAAAGACCCTTAATTCTTGATTCTCTTCCCAGGGAGGCAGGTTCACTCCTCGGTCCGCATTAGTTTCTGGTAAAGTCACATCCAACCCTGGTTAGCAGCTCCAGTCAGTGTAGTGACACTAGGCAGCCTTCTGCAGTGACAGCAGGTGGCACCTGAAGTCACACCTTGTAGGGAGCTCAAGTCTGGAAGGGTGTGGGTGTGCAGGGAAGAGGTGGTTATATCTACAGCCTGGCATCCAGTTATTGGCTAACCTGGTACCCTGCAACTGCCAAGTTTCTGCAGCACAGAGGATTCAGAAGGTCTGAATAACAAGCGGGTGAGCATTTTCTCCAGGAGGGTCCGGGGGAAGAGGTGGGTAAGCCTCCCACAGGTACATGTCCGCCCCTCCCCAAGAGCCTACATAGAGGAACACTCACCGCCAGAGGGCAGGCCACTGCAGCTGCCCCCGTGCAGACAAGGGCTGCGTTGGCATGCATCCGGGTAGAGCACGCAGCCCAGCTTCAACTCCGTCAGACCCACGACCTCGGCAAAGCTGCTGCGTTTGTTTTGGAGGGGCAACTCGTTGTGGTTAAGCACCACGGAGTCCAGGCAACCCTGGAAGCCACCGAGGACCTGCGTGACTCGCGTGTCTGTCAGACTGTGGATGTTATCCGCCTGCACTAGAGCACCAAAGAAGATGGCACTGTCAGTGTTAAGCGTCTGGAAGTACAGGGGTGCCCTGCGCCGCTCCACATAGCTGTCGTCCAGGGCCAAGCTGGTGAAATTGCGATTGAGCTCCAGGAAGACCGAGTGCCAGCTTCCGTCGTTGACAGCACGGCTGGAGATGCCTAGGATCCCAGGGCCGCTGCCACAGTCCAACTGGAACCACAGCTTGCCTTCCACAATCTGCACAGGAAGAAATGCAGGGCCCTCATGAGTCTAGCTCCGAAACGCTGTGATCCTAACTGGGCAGATACTCAATCCAGGCCTGAGTCTGTATCTGTGCAAACTATTTATGCCCTCCGCTGTCTGCCAGGAAAACACAGGCTTGAGAAAACATTTCACAGATCTTCCCCCCGGAACGTCAGAAAGTTCACAGTGGTATTTAAGAAAGTTTCTATTAGCAGACCATCCCCCCTTTAGATCCACTACAATATCTTGTTTGTTTCTGAACTGCTCTCTATCACAGAAATAGTTTCCATGAGGTCACCAATATCAACTGGGCACACACCATGTGGTAGGCAATAAACTAAGGTAATCAATCTACTCAGCCGTTCTTGGGCTCACTACTCCAGTGTGTGTGTGTGTGTGTGTGTGTGTGTGTGTGTGTGTGTGTGGTCCCATGTTAACTCGGCACACACATACTCCCCAGATACGTTTGTGGGAGTGTGATGTGGGGGAGAGAAGAGGCCAGATAGAGGAAAAGGCTTCCTGGTATCCAGCTCTGTGTGTACTTTGGACTTTAAACAGTCTACATTAAACACTGATGTCATTCTTAAGCCTGTCTTTCCCTACGCTGTTCACCATATGTCTATGCTCTCAGAGTGTCTAGGCTTGGCTACTGCATACAGCAGGGGTGTTTAACCTTTTGCTTTTCCTGGAACACACTGTGCAAGGGATTATCTTGGGCCACAAATTAAATTCATGGGTATTTAACTCAGTCCAATACATGGTTTGCAAAAGAATACAAACAAGTATTCTGAGTGATATTGGGACATGATTTTGTCATTTATAAAAGTTCATACTTCAGAACTGCACAATTGGGTTATAAAGTGAAAATCACAGAAAGTATAACACTTGAGTTTATAAATTTGTGTTGAGCTGCATTCATAACTACACTAGGGTGCATTAGTTGGGAGTTCGGTACTCCAGCTTAGAGTTTATACATATTTAACAAAAGAACTTTCTGGTCAGCTGTTTGTACTTTGGAGATGTTCCAATCCTTTGTCAGTGTGCTACAGTGGAGACCTGGCTGCTTTAGACAGGGTGTCCACCATATCCTCTGGAGGCTGAAACTGGGGAGTATTTCCTAGAGGTGAGAAAGCTATACCACTGAAGGGTGCTAGCTGGCAGACAGCATGGATCTTCAACTCAGGCTCCCCTGCTGTTGAGCAGATGGACTTTGGTCCTTGTTGCTCCACAGCCTCTAGGTGTAAAAAATGAGTCTCTGCAGTCCAGTATCTCAGGTGTGAATGGGGTAAGGTGGTCTATCTGCTGAGAGATGCTGACACCTGAATTTCTGTGTATAGCAAGACTCTTGCCAAGAAAAGAAGAGGAGAAATGAAGGATGAAAATGATAGACCAACATGGACACTCCTTCCATGTCACTAGCAGCTAAAAAAGTAAAACGATGAATGAATTTATAAAAATTAGTCAAGCCGGTCATTGCAAGCTGCATTTTACTTTGAAAAGAACCAGTGGCTTCTGCAGCATACTAATCCTCACAAACATTCTGCTTCAAAAAAGGTCCATAGTCAAACAATCCAGTGACTCTCAAGTCTGCTTTGTGACTCCATGGTTATTCTCACCTGCAAGCCAAGATCATTGATTCATGCCTCATAAACACTGGAAACCTGGAGAGCAAAGCCAGAGACTCAGAATGTGGAGCTTAACTCCAGGTCTGCGTGTACCACCCTGCTCTCTGGAAAGCACATCTCTACCTTGGCTGGGTTTGGATTTGGAGAACAGAGAGATGTGTCATGGTGTTTGCTGCAGAATGGCTGGCCATATCACACATGAAGTATGTGTATAAACACACACACACACACACACACACACAGCTCTATAATATATGTGTTTGGATGAGAAAGGACTGAAAACAATCATTTATTTCCAGAAAGCTTTCACCTACAATCATACGCAATCACTGGTTTGTTTTCGTTGTTGTTTAGGAAAATACACTGAATGGCTATTGTAAATTATAGCAAACTTGCTCAGTGACAATGCACAGATAATACCCACATCTGTATTTGAGTGTAAGTAATAAAGTGATAGAATACAGCTTTGCAGACACCTTCTTCTGCAGCAGCCCATCTGCTGCTTTGCCCCATGGCTACAAAACCCTCTCCCTTGTCTGTCATGGAAAATCTGGTGGTGAAGGTGCATTTTGTGTAAGTTTCTGTAAGAGAGTGTTCAATTAACATATTATTTGGTTCATTCCCTTCCCCCATCACTACCAATTGCCTGTGGGTCTGATACATTCACACACATCACAATTTTGCAGCTAAAGAACTAAAATTATGCCCTGTGAATACTGAATACAAAGTCCTCTCCCACTTTTAAAACAGCAGCATCACTAAGTGAAACAAGCTAGGTGCCCACAGTTTTCACTTTTTTTCCAAAGAAACAGCACCTCCTTCTTTATAATTCTAGGCATTCTGAACCATCAGGCTTGTTGCTATGATATCTAGAATATTGGTGCCTAAAGTTACCCTGTGAAAAGTTGGTAATAGTAGGAGATGGCAGGAGATAAAAGAACACTTCCTTCTCCTTGGAATATTAAAGTCCTCTTCACCAGGGAAAACTATACTCTGATAGTAGTTAATTTTTCTCTGTCAAGTTTTAAAAGAAGAACTTCCTCAAATGAGAGCAACAGTGAGACACTGCAGTGGAGACTGAAGTGTGTCTGAGATGCAGAAGGTCTGCAGTCATGCTACTGAAATGGCTTACTGGTTGGCCAGATGGGTGGTTTTTCAATGATATGCATAATTCAGAGAAAAATAGATTTCCTTATGTCACAAAATATCTGCATCTTTAGAGTTGTGTGAAATCAATGGTATACTTTGACCAATTTTCAATGGCCAGGGCATTAAAAGTCGAGAAACCAGATCCATAAAAGTAATTTTCATAGGAAAAAAATCTGTGTAGAAACCATTAAATTATGGGTCTTGTTGCTTTGGACCCTTAGTGTGTGTCTCCATTGGGTTCAGTGTAGCACAATCTTGCCAATTGTGTCAGCTTTATCATTGTTGTGACCAAAATATTTGACAGGAACAGCACAGGAGAGGATGTAGCCTTCAGCTTGTACTTTGCAGGGGCCTAGACCATCCCATCCATGAGGGTGTGACAGGGGAGCAGGACAGTGCTCAACTTGGTGGCCAGGAAGCAGAAGAAATGTGAAGTTGGAAAGGGGTTGCCCACATTTAGGGTAAGTTCTTCTTTCTCAGTTAATTATCTCTGGAAGCCTCTCACAGCCATATCTAGATGTGAGCCTCACTCATCCCCTAAGTACATCTGAATCTAATCAATTTCTCAATTAAGACTAATCATCACAAGGTCATTAAGTCATCTCTGGAAGGATATCCATCAATCATGCATTTTTAAAACCACTTAATGGGCATTGGATATGTGAGGTACTTTTAAGAAAAAAAATAATTAGATGAAGAAATAAATAAATCTTCATAAATGGACGGATGTTTCTCTTCTTGACTCCTGAAGTTCTAACCTGCTCAAGTCTCTCACTGTGGAATAGTTACTACTTGTTAAAGTTATCAACAAATAACTGTAGTCAGTCTTCCCTCAGGCAAACATGGGCACTGCCTTTAGGGAGAGTGTGAGAATCAGAAAGAGATGTGTGTAAAAACACTCTGAGGGTTTCTGTAGTCCATGACAGAGGGACCTGCCCACACCACCCACAAAAGTACCCTATCTTTCTTTTAGTTTTTGGGTATCAAGCCAAGTCTGAGAGTAATCTGATTAAAGGACTTGTTGACATATCACATTCCTAAGTATTTTTAAAAACATTTCTACATTAGCAACTGAGGTTTCCGTCTACTTTCCAGTTGGTGCCAAAAGGTCTGTGGCCAACATGCTAAGCTTCTGCGATGTGTCTTCACGTCTGCTCTGGAATCTGACACTTGGATCTTAACAGGCGTGAAGGGGACACAGCCCCTTGTTACATAGTTATTTATGTTTCCAGGGAGCTCAGAAGTGGACTTGTGCTCAACTAACGTACTTTCCGTGATGTTTGTGTTTTTCAGTCATGATAATTTACTTTTTTCTGCATTGCTTGCATCTTATCCTTTTATTTTCATGTCAATAGTGCTTAGATTTTTATTGCACTTGTGTGTGTTTATGGTTAAGTCTCAAATCTCTTTTAGAAGGTAGGGTAGTAATGGGAGACAGAAAGTCAAGTGCTTTTTATTACAGCTGGGATACAGTGATATTTCTGTCCATGAAGGTTTTTGTTTTTCCTGACCATCATGCAATTTTTTTTTCTCAGTAGCCAGAGGATGTTCTCTGCTCCTTGATGGTCTTAAATACATTTTTACAAAACACACTCTGTCTGAGGAAATACATGCAATCAGGAGGTACAGTTCAGACCAGCATTTCGCTTTAGTGGCTGAGGCAAAGCACAAGGTACACACCGCACCTAAAGCCAATGAGATCAAATCTCCCATGAGGCTGAGCATTCAGCAAGTCTCCTATGAGGATACTACGGGAAACGTGGGTGACTATCTGCACTAGCTCACACAGTTGCCTCCTGCTGTCAGCAAACCCAACATGTAAAAAACAACAGAGAGGGAACAATAATGGCCTACAACCCCACCACAGAGGGTCTCTTCAAATAGCAACTGGCCTTAGATGACTAGAATTCAGTTTTAGGAATTCAGCTATCCAACTTCAGAAACACATTTGTTTCACGTGGTACCACACAACTTTATAGTTAGCACTCTCGCAGTGGTTTATTCTTTTTTACTGTCCCCAGAGAAGCATCAGGGATGCACTGTACTGTGGGGTTAGGCCTCACTGATTGGTAACTAAGCAACACTGGGTGAATATATAAAACTCTGTGAATTGTTCTTCTTGATTATGTAAGTGGGATAATATGTTTATAGCAGATTTATGTTAAATTTAATATTAGAAAGATGTAGATACATTTGCTAGTATTCTTAGTGTAATCACAAAGACACTAGAAATCCCAAATTGCATACAAATGTCAGATTTATTTTAAAGAAATCCTGGCTGCTTTAGGCTAACTTTTGAGGCCAGGAAATGATTTAAAAAGAGGTGACTTGGGCCATGATAGGATACATGGGATATTTGTGCCCAAGATCTCCTACTTCCTCCCTGAGCAACAGTGTAGCTAGCAAGAGTATGCAGAGGTGTGGTGAACATGGACAGTGAAACCGTTAGAGGATTAACCTTGCATGAGATTAATCTGTCCCAGTAACTGTGCGGTGATTGGAATATAAAGAATAGACGTATGCAAGCCCTTTCTATAGGGAGACATCTAATTTCCACTAGCAAGTTTTAAAATACAACTACTAAATGAAAGCTGGATGCTGGCACACTTTCCAACCCCGCTGCTCTCTCTTTTTCCCGGAAGCCTGTTCAGGTCTTCTAAACTCACAAGACAATAATTTAGTATCTCACAATTTAATAGTCAATGTAGTCATATAGTAAATGATTATGGGTGGGGCTTGGTGGCTCATTTCCATAATCACAGCACCGAGAGGCTGAGGCAGGAGGATTGTTTTGAGTTTGAAGTTGTCTTCACAACAATGACAGATAAGGACAAATGCCCAGCTGCAGAAGAGTGCATTTTACATTTCACAGACCTTCAGAATCATGCAGGGGTTGGCCCGAGTGTACATGATGATCCCATTACTTTGCAGGGTTCTCAGGCGCAGAGCCAGCTTGAAGTCCTCTTCTTTGCTGTCTTCAGAAAGCCGGTACTTGATGTAACTGTTTCCAGCAAAGCTGAGAGAAGTGTGCCCTGAAAAGACCATTCCAAGAGAACAAGTGTTCTTTTAAAATACAGAGATGACCAGGAACCTATGAAGCCACCCCTACACTCTCTCTCTCTCTCTCTCACACACACACACACACACACCAGGTAACCTGATTACAGGCCACAACAGTTAAGGGTGCAGCCCAGGTGTCTTAATTAAAGACAGTTCACAGTTTTATTTGCATCACTAAGTCATCAAATAGTCAACTATCCAAATCATCCCACTAGTCTTATGCTCAGAGCAACTTGGTAAATTTCATAATGTGGATTTTCTTACTATCATTAGAGTCTTAACTCCCCCTTTCCAAGGTTAGTATTATTAGAAGATATCATTTGATTCCTCCCCCACCATTGCCTTCCCCAGACACGGAAGAGCTTGGCTGGGTCATGTGGTGCTTGCCAGAAACCCCAGCAGCAGGAGAGGCTGCTGCAGGAGTCTCTCAGGTCAAGACTGCCTTAGATGATAGAGTGAGCTCACTGTCACCCTGGATGACTTATTCTCAAAATGAGAAAGCAAAGGAAAGCCGTAGCCAGATGAGAGAGTGCTTGTCCTGCCTGTATTCGTTCCTGAGACAGCCCCTCATAGTGAGAAAAATTAAATAAAAGTTAAAAAGAAGAATATTCAGTTCTTTAAAACAAGGAAAAGGCAGCGAAGCTACTCTCATAGAATACTTGTATTCTCCAAGAATCCTAATGCCAAATAGCCAAGTGGTGTCAGGTGTTGAAGAAAGGATGCTCTCTGTTGTCACAGTTCCACTCGCGAATCATGAACTACATCAGATGCCCTCTCGCTCTCTTGCTCTTTCTGTCTCTCCATCTCTCTCTTACTCTCAGAAATGTATAGGCTTATGTTTGAGCATTAGGAGAAGGATTTTCAGAAGAAAGTATGGCTCACAGGACAGGCTGTGGGCATCTCAAACAAGAGTCACCTCTTCCTGGACTCTGTAGTCCAACTCATTTTACCTGATTCTGAATTAACCCTCTTTTTAATTTTTTAACATTTTCTTGAACACAATGCTGCAACAAACAGAGCAGTGGCCTTGTAGAATGAAAAGCAGAGAAAATGAAAATAAAGCAAATGGGCGACTGTCATCAGCAATCAGAAGTTCTCTGTTGAGAAACTCTCAGAAAGAGATGCTTGTGCATGATGTGTGCTTGCTCAAGCTTCCTGCTTTTCCCTGCATTTCATGGACATCAACCAGGATGAAGTTTGGTTCCCATTTTAATAATAGGACTTCTCTTTGCAAAGGCTGAACTTCTAAAACCCATGTTCAGCAAAGTGCTTTATATGTTAGGCATGATAGCTCATATTCCCAGGATTACTACTATGATATGATCATTTTCACTTACATCTTATCACCCATAGCCATGCTGTTGAGTGTCATTACAAGAGATAGTAACTACCTCTAAGGTTCCAAAATTGGTATCAGTGTACCTTATTATCACTGTACACCTTACTACAAAAGATGATCCTACTGGTGTAGCAAATAAAGACACTTCAAGAGGAAAAAAGTGAAGCAAAGTGAGAAAAAAGTATAAGAAGTGGATAAAATGTTAAATTGGGTGAAGACCAGAAGTAGAAAATTATTTGGATGAAAATGATGTGAATGTTGATCTTTCTTTTTTAAGATGCAGAGGTGAACATCTCAGTTTGCTGCAACATGGAGTTAGCTACACCTTCCCAGGGAAAAGCTGGCTTACATGGTGCTCAGAGCCGGGCTTATTCTATGTGAAGTTGATGAGACTAGCTTAGGTCTATCTGCTGCACTCAGTCCTCCATAGTTTATCACTTGCATGAGCCATGCAACATAACTGTAAACTATGTGCAATAGTAAATGGCCTCCACTATACACAAGGCTCGGTCTTCATGTTTCATTAGCATGGACTGGCTATGACATGTCCCAACTAAATATGAGGATGAACATAGGCCATGACACATTCTGAAGGTAAGTGTTGTATGCTCTACACACATCTTCCGGAAGGGTCTGGGAAGAGTCATTTACACGAGGAAAATGTTTCTAACCACGACCTGTCCATGCCACTCTGTACCTGAGCACTCTCCAAGCTTCCCGGGTGGACACTGGCAGAGGAATGGTCTCCTGCTGGCCTCGTAACCAACACATTGCATGTCTTCTGGACACGGCTTCTCCACACAAGGATCATTGGATCCCGGGCACACTCCTCCTGTGGAAAAGGCAGAAGAGGCATGATCAAGACACTAAAAGACTCACCACCAATTTTCTGGATCATAAGAAATTGTCAAGGTCTGTGCTACATGTGATCTCAAGTGATCTACAACGGGACCATCTAGAAGAATGCATCAGGTTGGTCAACATTGGGTTTCAGTGCCATCACAGGTCTCTAGATCTGTCAACATTTCCATGCCAGGCTGATAAGAGCAAAGGAAAATCCATAGCTCATCCTGCTAGGACAAAATGCTAAAGCTTTATCTGGGCCAATATCAGCTGAAGAGAGATCACCATATCAAGACTCTGCCAGGAAGTAATGAAGGTTCCCAACACCCTAGTGGTCACTAGCAAGCACTGTGGGCCTATCTGTCTTCTGCAGTCCATTACCACTCTGAGAAACTTGAGGGCGCATTGTAAGAGGGAGAGAAATGGAGGGACAGAGGAAGGGATGTGGGAGAGAAGGGAGAGTGGGGTAGTAGGAACATAGTCTTAAAGTCTAAGTGTAAGCTGGAAAAACACAACTCATTTTGTTCCCTAATCCTTTCTGCCACATAGTATTTAACTGATTATTTGTAAGGAGTCCATGACAGTTAATTTTTGGCTGAGTCAGCTTCCAGTCCACTGCTCTATTCATACTGAGTCAGATGGGAGGAGATTAAAGTAGACTAGGTGTTAGGTTGTTACTGTGGCCACGCCCCCACCAGCAGGAGCTTGCTCCAAAGCCTGACTTAAGTGCGTGCCTACTCTTTAAAATCTCCAACCATGTGGAAGACCTTCTCTTTTTCTCTTCTTCTCTGCCCCCTACTCTCTTTCTGTCTCCCCTCTCTTCCCCCCTTTCCCCTCCTCAATAAACCCAATATGGCTCCCTTGGCCTCATACTGTTCAGTTCTTTTCAGGCACAAAATGCTAACACTAGGGACCAGGTGAATTAGGTCAGAACTAGAGTGAAGGCAGGCATGGCCAACTGAAGGAAGCATGGATGCTTTTCACAGACCCAGGGTATTTTAAATGTATTTAGGATTTTTTTCAACCTGAAAGAGTTTAAGTGGAAAAGAGCTCTTGAAAAAGTGAAACAACTAAAACTAACCCTCAGATGCAATGGCAATTCCTCAGTGGGTTAGTGTTCTTTCTCACTGAAGGAGGAACATGCCAGACTAGTTAGTAGAACTAACTAACCCTAACCCTAACCCTTCATTGGGGGAGCTGGTCCTTGAACATCCTCCTCTACACAATGCCTTCCTTGGCCATTAAGACTGTTTGATGATAATCATGTCAAAATGAGAAAGCAGGAATGTGGAGCTAACTACCTACTAACATCTTGGGAACTGTAGTCCCCAAGAAGAGCATCTCGCCAGTGCTATCTAACTCAAAATCATAAACCCAATTTGCCACTAGCTGCAAAAGTCATTCTTGGCATCGATCCAGTTCTCTGTCTTAAAAGATGAAGACATTTCTTAAACGAATATTTAGGATGAGCTCTACCATGTTTCTACATGATCCAATTCTTCAAAATACATCTTGAGATTTATTTCACCCCAAGTTTTGCTTTTCATGTATATATTCATCAGTGGTGGTGAAATATCAACTGATGTTTGACCACCTTGTAAACCACCTCAATGACTAGTTTTAAAATAACACTATGCATATTTATTTAATAAATAACTTGTTGAATTCATTCAACAAGAAGACTCAAAATATTAATTCAATAAAATAACTGAGACCAATGAGCAAATAAGCAGGGCTTGCAAAGATGACAGAAAATGTTATACACACACAGACACACACACACACACACACACACACACACACACATATCCATTACACATCAGATCACTGATCACTGTTTTGACAGGTATGTGAGATAAAGAGATGTTCCAGAAAAGGGGAACTGTCTCTTTGGAGAATACCAGACCTCTTCATAAGGAGTAGGTTTATCCGGATTATGTGGGCAGAGCCTTCCAGCTAGCAGTAACTTCTAAGAGGACCCACATGCAATAGCTTATGTATAGAAATCTGTTGCTCTTGATTCCATTGCATTCCTTTTACCTTTCTTTTTCAGTACACATAGGGCTGCCATCTTCATATATCATTACATTTCGACATGCCACTATAGATATTACATTCATTATCTGTTATGGTTTTATGTAGACATCTAAGAAACCTTACATTATCAAAACTCTGATTTAAAAGCAGCCATTTCAAAGAAGAAAAAATGGTTAGCTAAGTTAGACATGTGAAAGTAATGGTTCTTATTCCCATAAAAAAGGTTGTAGTATTTAAAAAATAATAGAACTAAGCATTTATGAGTGTATCTAATGAAAGTTAACAACCATATTTCAGAGAAAATTCAGCATTGAGCTAGTCCTAAATTTTATTCGTTTGTCTGTCACCACCCCTCTCATGAGAATTAGGGTAGGACTTTTCACTTGATCTGTGGAATCTCTGACTTTGAGATAAAGTACAAATTTACTTACCAGCAATTGGATTTCAAGTCCACAGTTCTTTTTCTTCTTGAAGCTTTGTGTCATAATACACAGAAATGCATATAATTAAACCACAGTACCAATTAATGAATGTTTTAGATCCAGTCCTCACAAGAGAAACGCAGCATGAGTATGTATGAAAAATAGTAATATAACAAGTGAATTATAAAGTGAATAACAATATTCAGTATATAATGATGTACATGTGTTTTCATTCTGTTTGTGACTTTGTTCATTTCTTCTTTCATTTTGCTTTTAATAAGCTCTTTATTGTGAAGGGGACTTTTTTGGGTAAGCAATGTAACTCTGGCTGCTTTAGACATCTGCAGGGGTCCTTTGACTTTATTTCAGCCTGGGATCTGCTTAGCCATAAATAAACAGTCAGTCCAGCTCCCTGTCAGGGAGTAGGCTCATAGGCCCACTCTCTGGTGCCTTAGGAACTCTGACAGCAAATCAAGGCCTGAATGCCAGTCTACATTCAGTATGCTCCTTTGGCAAGATATGGTGAGGTCATCAAATTTATTCCAAATAAATGTGTAAAGCCCTTGAAAAGCAACCTCCTCTGAACAGGAGCACCTCCACATCTAACTTAACTGCAATTCTCTGCTCTCTAGCAAGTGTCATAGAAAGCAGGTTCTTTCTGAAGCATATTTGTCTAAGGAGCATGGCTTCCAGTGTTGATACTGAAATAAGTCATGTGCTCCAGGCCTCTGACAGACCCAAGTTTGGGTCCTTGAAAAACGTTGGGAATAAAAGTAGAGATCTAAAGTTTTCTAGGTACAGAGAACACAGCCTGGCTGTGTGAGCCCTGAGGGGTTAACCTGATTTTAGAAATCCCATGTTAATGTCATTCCTTCTCAGATAGCTTTGCACACCCATTATTGTTAAGAGCTTTAAAAACTCTCTCTGGTGGCAGAAAGTGCCCCACCAGCTCCTGAGTACAAGTTAAGAGATGATAGTGTCAACTCCTGTTGGCTTCTGGGAGGAAGTTTATCTTATTAACTATCATTAAACAATCCAGGTTTAATGAATTTGTGCTCTGTGACAGCTCAGGGAGTGGGGCCATAGATCTGCAGGCTCTGCCTCTCCAGGCATTCATCAATGTGGAGTGAGTATGAAGGGCGAAGGCTTCCACTCTATCAAGGCGAATGACTCCATTTGTCCTATGCTAGTGTAGGGTGGGTGGTGGAAACCTCTGTCACAACACGAAGCAAGAAAAGTAAGCTCTAGCCCACTGGGGTAAGGGAGAAGAAGTGTAAGAGGAAAGTACCCTTATCCTATTGACAAGCTGTAGACCTGGATAATTCTTTAATTTATTTACTCTGTGGTCTTGGACATGTTGCTTAGCTTTTCTGGATTGTGACTATTTTTCAGAAAATCAGCACAAAGATTCTTCACAGTGTTGAGAAAAGTGAATGGCCAACATCTGAGAAAACAGTTGTAAGAAAAACTTTGCAAGAATCTGCAAAGCTGGTAATGCTAACAGAACCTGTTAAAATGGTAGAGACCTGATCTTTCTACCTGCTGCCTGACTTGAGTCACACTTATGAACTGAGAGATCATATGGACTAGCTTGTGTACTGGAGGTGTAAAATTAGGCCTGGAGCCTTTTATTCTTCAGGCTCATGGCCCATGTAACTATGTGTCTATGTTACAAGCCCACCCCAGGCAGAACATCCTGCCTTCTCTAATCCAGGGGTAGCTCTTGTCTTCCCCAGCACAGTCCCTTACGTTCAGTCCTTCTCCAAAGCCATTTTTTGCACCTTAGGGAGAGTCTTGCCTGACCTTCTTCACCTCAAGCACAGCCCTCACATGTCTACTTCAGACATGGTCCCCTCCTCACATGCTTCATATGAAATACAGCCCCACCACACCCACCCCAGGCATACACCACTGTGTCCATGTCATGCACAGTCCCTCAACCTTCTTTATACACCAGGGGAATGCACATAGGATGTGTCTGTTCTCTTTATCTTTTCCACTTCTCAGGTGGAAATTTTGGTCTCTTTCTACAGCACTGACAATAGAAAAGCCACCTGGGCTGGAGCTTAGTGCTTCTGTGTGGTGCAGAGTGGTCCCCTGGAGACTTCTGGAAGGTTTTGCTTCCATGTTTATGGCTCTCCTCATTGCTGAAGTATTCCCACACCCTTGGGATTATGTCTGATCCAGTGGCTCATACATCAGCATCTAGCTGTGATGATTAAACTGCCACTTTGAGCTGAGTCCATTTCTTGATTTATGGCATAGCTTCATTATGCTGAAGAATCCAATAACCAATGCTAAGTCCCCAACTCCAAACCCACACAGTTTGCTGAGATGCTGTTCCAAGGATGACTGTTCTTACTCTTTCCCATCCAGCCAGCCCAGCTCTACTGCCTTCTTGACATCATGATGCTGTTTTAGGCTTCATGGGGGTAAATGTGCCAATTATTTCACCATGCATTCTCATGCCCTGCCCAAAGCTTGGGCTTTTCTCTTTATTGCTTTCTTTGCTCAACATGTATTCCTGATTGGCAGAATCACAGCACTAAAAAACTCCTGCTTCCAGTGTTTTTCTTGGGTACCAATTAAAACCAATTCTCTTATATCTCCTCTCTGTCACAATTACAACCCTTCTTCCTCTTGGTAGCATGTGATTGCTTATATCAAGGAATAAAAGATACCAATGTTTGTCTGAGAAAAGAAGGCCTGAGGAATCTTAGTCATTCTCCTTAGCTATCCAAGGCAGGTTGTAAGGTAGGGATGAGCAGGCATGTTCTATGTGTCTGTCAAAACTGAATCTGTATGATGTTAGAAGATGGATTTTGCTGGAGTAGTGTATAAACATCTAGAAAGACCCTGGGCTGGTACTTAAACCTTAGCTGAATTTTTGCAACAGGAATAAAGCAGACAGGATATCTGCAGTGCAAAGGAAGTTGGGCTGGGTGGCCCCCAAGCTCATTCTACAGTCGCAGAGGTAGCAAGGTATTATAGCTGACAAATGCTTGCGGTAAGACCATCATACATGAATCTTGGTTCAGCCCCTTATGAGCTCTGCAGCTGTGAGCCTGTCAACAGACATTTCCAAGTCTCTGTTTCTTCAGTGTTGGAAGAAAGAAAATGATAAGTCTTTTATAGGGTCACAGTATTCAATGTAATTCTAGAAATAGAACTGGAAACTGGTCATGGACCAACAAATATTAATTCTTTGTCCATCCCCACTTCGATCTGTGGGTGAACTGTGCACTTCTTCATTTTCATGCCTTGGCTCTCACACTCTTCATTTGGAACCCTCCCCAGTGGCCACCTGCCTAATTCCAGGCATTCTGCCAGACCCCACTCAGGTCCCAGTGAGGCAGGATAGAAAGACAGAAGAATTACAAGGACCTTAAAAGAAAAAAAGAAGCCTTATCCAAGAGTCTGGTTAAGGCCTCTTGCCAGGTAAAAATCAAGAATTCTAGTACAAGTAATATTTACTGTAAAGACTGCCAGCATAGTGACCGTATTTCTATTAAGAATATTAAAATAATAAATTCAGCTTAAGGCCTGAGTGTCTTTGACCTCTAGCATTCCTTCTCTTCTTCTGGATATTTACTGAGAATCTTACAAATGAGTAGACGACTTTGTTTATGGTGGGTGAGGATACCCCATCTTCCTCATCCATGGCCTCTGTAGTTTTATTTAATCAACTGTAATCCTGTTGGATAAACTTCAGGAACCACCCTGTGATCTTGTTTTAATTTCTTAAGCAATCCTTTAACCATAGTAATTTCAAAAACACTCAAACTCTATTTTTGACTGTAAAAAAGATAATAAACTGTGCCTGTCTCTTGAGAAGCCTGTATGTAAGCTTTTGGGTCTCACTTTCTTCTTGTGTGACTCTACTAATCCCTGAGTTTAAGATCTGGGTTAAATCCTTCATAAACTCCACCTCTAAACTCACAATTGCTCTTTCCAAGTTCATTTCTTTGTGTAATGTTCTTCTCAGGTGCTATCTGAATGGGGATAAGGGACTTCCCGGCTGCTCATCACCACCACAGCTGACACTATCTATCACTTGGCCTGTGTAGGTGCTGTTCTGCAGAACTGCTGCTGTGCTCTCCCTCGATGGTGGGAAGCATAGCTTCTATCTCACTCCTCTCTGTCTATCATGGAGCATCACACATGGAAACGTCCCATTCATTTCACTGGGCCCTCTATGTTCTAGTCCCTGTTTCTTATTTGAATAACTATGATAAACTGGCAGCTGCTTCTACCATGGCTTCTGTAAACACAGTGACTTTAAATGCTGATGGTCACCTTGGGAGTCTACTCTAGACAATATGTCCTTTTTGATATATTTCTATTTTGGATGTTTTGAGCAGCTAATGAAAAATTTAGGGTGAGGATAATCAGTACAGTCTCACGTGTTGTTTTGACACCTTCTCCTTTTGCTTACCCGTGGGAGGGCCATGACATCTATCACTCCCTATTTAACTTGATGTCAGACTTCCTGACTGGCATGCCAATGTTCATTGACTACTCAGTGTTTTGTGTGGAGTCATCTCAGGACATCAGAACTCTGCCTCTCTCTAGTTCTGTTCAAAGGAGCTGTTTCACAGTGGCTGGGATTTAATGAGCTTATTTGGCAGTAAAATTCACATTGGATTTCACTTGTTAGTACAACTCAGCATTTTGGTTCAAGATGCTAATGATGATAATTGGACCCAAAAATCTGCATGAGAAAAAGATGAGCTGGAAGTTGGGAGGGAGTGGAGTACTGAGGTCAGCTCTGTATAAACATCACTATATAGCCCCAAATGATCACTACATTCATTTATCATGCTAATTGTTCCACCAAGTGGTGGGAAAGTCCATTTAATGAATCTGTCAGTCTCCCAGGCTAAACAGAAGAACAGCCACACTTGTGTGTGAGTTAGAGAGCAAGTGAGCAAAAGAGCGGGGGGGGGTGGGGGGGGTGGGGGGGGTGGAGGGGGGTCTGGAGGGGGGTGTATGACTGTGTTAGAGTGAGCATGCAAAGGGGGGGACACAACTGTGTGGGTATTTGTGTGTGTTGGAGAGGAATGTCTGTTGAAGTTAGTGATCCTTGATTTGAATAAATTAAAAGATGCCTCAAAAGTTAACACCTGCTAACTTTTTACATTCCTTTATTCTATTTTCACTTGAATAAGAGAGGGATGATAGCTTGCCCTTTGAGCCTGAGGGAGAATTTATTCTTTTTTAACTTGTGACATTCCTCCATGTTTGGTTTCCTGCTCATCAGCAATATAAGCACAGAGTTGATGGACTCCTGGCCGTGACCCTGACCTACTGTCCATGCTGAATATGAGGCTTGGTATCTGCAGCAACCCCATTGCAAACTGTGTCTGAGGCACTGTCTATCTTTCCAGGATCCACTGACTACTCTACTAAGAAATAGGGTTAATTCATATAGCACATACACTGAGATTCTGATTTATATACAAAGTAAGGGAATTGTTACTATGATGGAGATGTATCCTTTTTTTGTTTTTCTTGTTGATGTGACAAAATACCTGTATAATAAAAGCTGAAATTGAAGTATTTGGCTTTGACTCATGGTTTCAAAGGCTGGGATCCACTGTTGGTTGTCCTCACTGCCTGAGGTAAAGCAGAACATCATGGTGAGAGAGACTGGTGGAACAGAGTTTCTCACCTCACAGCAGCCAGGAATCAGAGAAACAGAAAAGAATTAAGGAACGGGGTATACGCAGTGACCTTTCATCCATCAGGGCCACCTCTAACAGACTATCTAGGAATTTCTCAGTGGACTGATCCACAGACAATTTCAGAACGCACATGCTCCATTCACCTCTTCAAAGCCCAACAGTGAGGTTGAGGTGACAGATACAAGGAAGCACCTTCCAAGTAAACAGGAAGGTCTGAATTCTGAATTCAGATGCCTCCAAACCCACATAAGATCTCAGAGCACAGACTACAGCAAAAAAGGGAATGCCAGAGACAAACTTACTAGGTGGATTAGTCAAATTAGCAAAATCTAGAATAAGCAAGTGCAGACAGAATGAGAAAGATGCCTTGCATTGGGCCTTCATATGCACATACATACACAAGTGTACATGCAGGCACACACATGTGAACACATGTACAAATGTACACACACATACACACACACATTTTAAAAGAATTCCATCAGTTGGAAAGCAAGCTTTGACACAAAGGCCTTGAGGAAACAGTTTCTGATCTCTGTGTCAAACCAGTGTGAGGTCTAACTGTGGTCTGGGTCCAGACACATGGCTCTCTTATTAGAGGTTATTCTTGTATTATTTGCTGAAGATGAGCCTGAGACAGATATTTTCAGCTCTATTTACTGCTACATTTTAGAATTTTACTCTTTAGCTTCATCTTAAGACTGACTTATAGCTGAGGACTTTCCTGACCAAGCGTAGTCTCTCACTAGAGAAAGGCTTAGTGTACACTAGAAGGTCTTCTCTTACCTACCCAAGGGGCTGAGTCACAACATCTAAATTTACTGAGAGTAGAAAGATGTAAGAGAACTAAGTCCTGGGTGGGGATATCACCTTAAACCATTCTATTTAGAATACTAGAGAATAATATATAAACCAAAGAGCAAGTCTTTGCAATAAAATAAAAAAAAAGAATAAATAGGCAAGCAAGCAAACAATCAATCCACTATGTATTTTCTATAAAGACACTTTGCTACGCTGGCTAATCCCATTTCTTAAATTCATATTTATAGCTGAAGAGGCCCCACATATTTGTTCTTAGTGTAAACATATCAGAGAGCTTCCCTTGGCTAAAGGAGGGATGCTTGTTTTCTATTCCTAAACTTCTTTACAGCAGGCTGGTGCATGCAAGTTGCCTCAGCATCATTGGCTCTTGAGGAGGCCATGTGCTTTTTATTTGGAATCTTCACTGTCTAGAACATTGCTGCCTCAAAGTATTTTTATTTTCTCTGAGTCTCAGAGTATAAGGATTGATGGACTCCTGAAGTTTCCCCTGCAGAGTTTGCCCTATCCTGTCCTGAACTCCTTCTGAACCCTGCTGTGAATCACTACATGGGTTTTCTAGCACAACTTTGGTGCATAAATCAGTTTGTCTGCAAAGGACATCTAGATGAGGCCTGGACAGCTGGCATTCATAAATTGTTCATGGTGGCATCTGCCAGAAATGCATTTCACCCAGCATGCTTGTGCTGAATTACTTTGCAGCTAAAGTACATATGTTACAGGTCTGGCTGTCACTGGATCTATGGGATAAAAATGCAAACCAAAGTCACTTATACCAGAGGGCAAGTGTCTACTCTTTTAGAAAGCTCCGAGGCTCTCAAAATGGCTCCTGCAGGCAGTTGAGATCCCTAGGTCCTCCCTTTGATGAGCTTTTTCTCCAAACCGCAACCAAAATAGTGCTTTAGAGGCCTGAGTTGCTGCCTATCTCCAGCTATCCACAGGGATGTTTTATAAATGGCTTCTCTTCTGGCCACTGTCCCTGTGGACCAAGTTCACATTGGAGAGGGCAACTCCAGAATGATTTTCTTAGAGGAGAGCTGTAAATTTATGGCTTTCAAGTCCAAGAGAGGGAAAAGGTCAGAAAGAACAATTCTTCTCACTGATTATGGAGGGCCTGTGACTGTGCGACAATGACATTTGACCAGCCAAGGTCAAGGTTCAATGACATGCAGGAAGCTTAGTCTCTGCAGCTCTGAGGTTAGCCTGCTGCTTGACTAAACTCTCAGACATCTGGCAAGTTTTTCAGGAAGGCAAATGGTGCTGCTGTTAACCTGTCTGTGCTCCAGCTTTCTAATCATTTGCCACCAGCACCCTTTAGCTTGCCTGCCTTGCACCCTTGGTAAAGGACATACCCAACCTCATCACTTCTTCCCTTCTAATCAGTCGATGGCTCCTGCTGCCTCGGAGTCCTTTCTAATTTTTCATTCTAGCTAATGGCTGAGGGTCTACATGGCCCTCTCTGGCCTCATTTGTCATGGCTGCCACTTCCTTCCAGAGAGGGAAGCGCTTTCATTCTTTTGGGAAGACTTCCACTCTCATCCTGTAAGCTTTCCTCAGGCAAGGCCTCCTCTGATCCCTACCTCAGTTTATCTTTGCCCACAAGATGCTGCCCCTCACTGAGTCTGCTGCAGGTTTATACTCCAACAGTAACATCAAAGCAGGTGGTGACAGAGGGTTGCAGCATTTCATGCATCAGCTGCTCCAAATGTAAAATGGCATCAGTGGGCACTTGGAAGTGGCCATCATTCACAGACTGAGCTACAGATCCATAACTATGGGTGCCAACTTTTCCCATTTCTTGTTTCTTTTACAGCCCCAGCACCTACATTAGGCATGTGAGGATTACTATTGAGTTGAATGAGTGATTGAATACAAGAGTGGTATTTTAGTCTACCTCTAAATTCTCAGAGTTGGGAGTGTGATGATTCATCCACACTGTTGGCTTGGATAGATTTAGACTCACTATGAAAATACCCATGGGTGTATCTACAAAGGTGTTTCCAGAAAGGTTTAGTTGATCTGAGAAAACCTATTGTAAATGTGGGCATCATCATCCATGGCCTGGGGTCCTAAACTGAATGAAAAGCGGGAAGAAAATGAAGCACCAGTATTCCCCATTCTGTGCTTTATGACTCCAGAGACATGTGACCAGCTGCATCCGTCTCCTGCTGCTGTGACTTCCCTGCAATGACAGACTGTATTCTCAAACTGTGACATGCAAAAGACTCTTCTCTAAGTGCTTTTGCCAGGTATTTTGTAACAGCACTGAGAAAAATAAGCTAATATAGGAAAAGATTAATTTAGCTGGACCCACCATTACATGTGCAGCGCACGTTCCTATAGAAACGTGGACACACGAAGCTGATGCGAGCTGTGCTGTAGGTCATGAGTGCATGGGAATCCAGTGACAAGCCTTGCTCACAGTGCTGCTCCTGACAGTCCAGTCCTGAGCAGTTCTTCTCCAGGATGGCTGCTATATGCATGACATTCTCTAGGTGCTTCCTAGCATTGGACAGCTTCTGGATCAGGTAGGCTGGCTTGTAGAACTCGCTACTGTGCATCTCCACAGCAAAAAGCATATCCAACTGGTTGGTGCCCACTACAGGCTGGATGCTAATAATGCGTAGGCTGTCCTGCTTCTGGGTGAGGACTGCATTCCGCAGGATGCGCCGGAACCCATGCATGTGTAGCCCCACAAAGTCCTCAGGGGACACATTCTCAAAGCGGATGGTGACGGTGTTTTGCAGCATCTCATGAACCAGCTGCTCCACGTGCACAACTACATCAATGGGCACTTGGAAACGGCCATCACTCACAGAGACATTCAGGACATACTTCCCACTGTCCAGCCCTCCCAGTGCAATGATTTTCCCATCATGACTGTTCACTTTGAACAAGCTCTTCTGCTCTGATTTCAGGGCAAATGTGAGCACATCATACATGTCCTGATCTGTGGCATGGATCTTTCCAATGACGCCACCAGGAAAATCATCCTCCATGGTGACAATGAAGATTTCCAAAGGGATAGCTGTGGGTTTGTGGGTGCTTTCCTCAATGACCCGCACACGGATGTAGGTATGAGAAACTTGCTGTGGTTTTCCGGAGTCTTTTGCCTAGGAACACCAAGAGGAGAATAAAAAAGAGTGAAGAATAGTAATTAAAATATCGCCCTAGACAGCAGGTGTCTGGACCTTCCACAGGCTTGCTTCTTCCTCCATCCCTTTTCATATTCTGAAAAGTGCTGAAGGTAGACACTTAAGTAGAGGAATGGTTTATCACATCTTGTCATTCTCTGGGTGCTGCATTATGGGCAATAAAATGTGGGCGACTTAGGAATGATAGACAGGAGTGCTGTAAGACTCAGCATGCCCATAGCAGGCTTGCCTCATTTTCATTTTGGATGGAAAACAGAAATATATCCCATAAATGATTTTGTCACTTGGGGGAAGGAATCTTTGTTTTCTATTGGATTCTTTCCTTTTGACTGGACCAGGTGATGCCTTTTGGCACATAGAAGAAATACCATTTCTTAAATGAGAATTACATCATAGTAAGATTTAGAGTACAAAAGATGACACAACAAAGAGAAATGGGAAGCTTAAAAGAGCCCCTCTTCTCTTAATAGAGGAATTGATGAAACAATCACCATGACAACAGATCTTTAATGAGCACCTGTCATGCATGATAGAGGGGTCAACGGTGTCATGCCTCAGAATAAAGTCAGGTCCTAGTGGGTCAGATTCTCAGGGATCCAGTGACCCTGTTGACAGAGCTATGGCAGAGAAAATGTATCCTCAAATGTAGATGGCAAAGGAAAGTCAAGCCCTGGGCACCACACAGACTTTGAATCTTAGCTTCCTACAGGTTTTGCTTGTGGTTTTGAGTGAGTTACTTGACTTCTCTGATCTTTAAGCTTTGCATTTTTAACATGAATATAACAGTAACATCAGCCCCTGGGGTTCTTGTGGGAATTAAAAGAGAAAGTGATTACAAAGTACTTGCACAGACATCACCCATATAAATACTGAACATGGAATTTTGCATATGTCTGTCACTGTTTGCAGCATTCTAATCATTATCTGTTTATCCAGCTCTGGGAATCAAGGGAAGCTAAAATGGAAACTTCCTGGAGGTGAAAGGAATTTTGAAAAATTTGGTTGAACTTGAAGTTAAACTTTGGGCATCTCAACGGACATTGATGAGTTTGAATTTCATAGATCTGCCAGAGGTTGCCCACCCCCTGCAAGAGGCCAGAAGAGTATCAGAAAGGCATGATGTCACTTGACAGGAGGTGGCAGAACAGTGAGCCTGTGCCTGAGATAAATGGGGAAATAATGTATATCTAAGCCTGGCATTCAAAACCTGCAGACCTGAGGCTGAGGGCACAGGTTTCCAAGCCATACTAGCCATAGATAGTTTTAGCTTCGCTGGCAAGCACTTTCTGTAAGCACTGGATGACTAACACTGTAGGATGCGTGAATTATGCGATCTGTATCATAAACACTCAGTTCTGTCTTTACAGCCCAGGGGCAGCCATAAAAGCAAAAATGAATAGGTAAAGCTGTGTCCTGATAAAGCTTATTTTATAGAACCTGCCAATGAGAGAAACTAGACTAGGGATTTTCATTTGCTTGCCTCTTGTGGAGAGAAATGACATAAAGTAAGAGGATTAATCTGAAATAAATTGAAAAAAAATGAAACCAGAGGAATGACCCACAAGGCTCTCCTAGAGAGAGTTTGAATATGGGCGAGGGAGTAAAGCAACACAGTCCCTTGGAGGAAGAAAAAGAATCTTGTGGGTGTTCCTCTGAAGAAGTCAGGGCACACTATGGGAGATGTGAGATCCATGCTCTAGGCTGGTATGCAGAGAGCTATGTCAGGACTGAGGGAAGACACTGAAAATTTCCCTTGCCCCTGGAGTCTGTGTTCTGAGATATGATGTTGTTCAAATAGCTGGACAAAGTGTCTCAACTGGAGAGTTTGAATGGACTCAGAGTCAGCAGTTACTAATTTGTCTGGGAATAAAAGAGAGTAAGCTATTGTTTAATCACAGCGCCACCATAGCCACCCTTCAAGATGGTTAGGCAGCTTTCTGTGGGCAACAGTGGGTTGAAACATCATTCAGTTTTATGGCTGGAATCCAAATCTTGGTATAGGCAAAGTCACAGGAAGGAATTCCATGTGCTTGCTCACTGATGGCTCCTTTTTGTGACTCTTGCACATTTGCAATTTTTGTTTCATGGACAGGAGTCAGTTCTTCCTTCTTGCTGAGTTTCACACATAAAAAGTGTCTTTTGGTAAGAAATTAAATTTGGGTTAGAAGAGGAACATTCCTTTGCTATCATTAGCTATGTTGACTTAGTAAACAAAGAAAAAACAATTGACTGGCAGAACACAGGCAAAGGAGAGAACAGCACCCGGTGTGTAGAAGGACAGCTGTACCTGGATGCACAGCAAGTATTCTGGGGATTCCATGTGTCGGAAGACCACTGCTGATCTCAGGATCCCATGGGAGTCCAGCACAAACTCCTCATCTTCATTTCCCGACAAAATAGAGAAGGAGAAGGGAGGCCCATTGTGAAAGGAGTCTCTGTCTGTCACCACAAGCTGTAAGATGCTGGTGCCCACTGGCTTATTTTCCTGTATAAAAGAGGTTTCAAAAAGGAAGTTAAAATTACACTTCTCATCACATTAAAAAAACAAAACAAAACATCCTTACTGGCTGTTGTATGCCAAGCTAGAATACCAGGCATTTGCAATAATGCCTCATCGTACTTATTATGTCTTCAAAACCATGCTGAGGTCACAAGCATCCTCTTTCCCATCTGTAGCATTCTCCTCACTGCTGAGATAGGAGACTATAATCTCTGCAGATGACAGCACAGACCCTTGGCTGAACAGGCTCCTAGGTTCTGAAGCTATGGCCAGGTCCCACCTGTCCATTTCTCTCAGAATCACTCTATAGGGCTCTATGTGTAACTCCTTCTAGCCTTTGTGATAACCTTGGAAATATACCCAGGGCCAGAAAGCATCATCCTCCCAGGATAGAAATGTGGGTCTTCATACTAGTTACAACATCATTATGTTGTATTGTGATTATGGAGGCCCAACACTGTAATACGGTGTCACATTAAACATTTTGGAGGGATATATAAGCAACTTTCTAGTCAATATATAAAAACAAATGAACTATTACAACCCATTCCATAACTCGGTTGTCCCATGTTCCTTTAGGGGAAAAAGTACATTTATTAACTTGAGAATGAGAGAGAACGGAGTCTTCAATTTTAGCAACCATTTTGGAAACATGGCTTCCAAACAGGAACATGAAGATGAGTCATGTCTTCTTCTGAGGTTAAAGTGCATCATCTTCATGTTGAAAGCACCAGATGAGATTCTTTGTAGCTAAGGTGAAGACTGTTCTCCATGACTCACTGGGTTAGAGTTTGGTCTTACCATTGTCTGGGCTGATGTCAGCTTTATTAGTTAGCCTGCTGATGATACCAGTCTAAGAATTTATGTATGTTTTGGCTCCAAGAGAAGAAGAATATGATACATAGTGCTGGTAGAACCTGAGCTTCATATGCTGAATTAGTTTATGATAACTATGTGTTACTAAGATTGGTGGCTCACACTTGTATTTCTAGCATTTGGTTGGCAGAGGCAGGAAAATTATTGTGAGTTTGAGTCCAACCTAGAATACAGAATGAGTTCTAGGTGAGCTAGGACTAAATAGTGAGACCCTGTGTTAAAATTTAAATAACAAAACTTTAAAATTAAAGAAGGAAGAGAAACAAACAAGCAAAGAAAAAAATAACGAGGTGCTGGAATAAACTCATTATCTGGGTACAGGAAAGAAGGCAGCCTTGAAAGAGGCCTAGAAGAGAACTTCAGAGGTTTCTACTCTGCTTGGTCATCGGGCTCCAGGCACTGCCTCTCTTTGGAGCCCACCGTGGGACCATGTCATCCCAGAGAAGACTTACTGCTTTACACAGACAACATCCTCAGCACCACACACAACAGAAGATTTATTGATTTGTTTGCTCATTCTCTGAAGGCCATTTCCTCCGCAGAAGAAACTGAAAGAGTGAGGGAATGTGTGTCCTTGGGGTCACTGTCTAAGAAGGAAGGGTGTGAAATTACAGATGAGCCCAGCCTGCAGGGGAAGGGAGTACTGGCCACGTACTCTCCTTGCTGACTTCCGCATCAAAAACCATCTGTCCAGCTGATTAATGCATGTCATAAATGGAATGTTGAAAAGGCAAAGTGTATGTTGTTTGAGGAAGGTACAGAGTGGGGTGAGGTGGAGAGTACCCTGTGTAGGCCACAGCCACAGATCTAAGACAAAGAGGGGAGGCGATCCCGGGATGAACTAGGAGAGAAATCACATGTGTGGCTGCTGACCGCAGCAGATGAGAAGAAAATCAAAATCTGTGCGGGAAGGAATAAGACTGCATTGACGCGGAACCACGGGTCAGCAGACAGTGGTAGCCTTTGCTTCATGAACATCTCATCCAGATTAGTGTCACTGGGTGAAGGAGGCTAATTATAGATGGCCACACTCAAGATCTTCCATTTTATTCCTCTGGAGACCTGACCATTGTCATTTCTCATCTTCACAAAGCCCCTGGGAGAGCCTGAGAGCCACAATGACACCCAAGGCCATAAAGTAAGACTGTCCCTCCAGAATTCCCATGGACATGCAAGGCATGAGCATCATTAGCTGTGTCTCCAAGTCTTCCACACTCACAGTCTGAGTCTGCACATCTTCCTAACCTGGCCTTTCAGGCTCGGGTACTCTGCTCACAAGCTAACTGCTTAATAAGAAACTACCAAAGAAATCTGTTGTTCTCTCTGAGAGCAGAACGCCGACTGGAAGTTCCTCTATCCTGCAGCCTGACGTTAAAGCAGGTGGGTTTAAAGAACTGAACAGTTTGCCTATGGAAGGAGATTTTAATGAGCAGCTGCTCTATCATGAAGTAGGGCTGGTTCATATTGATCTCTCTTCCATGCAGAAGACCATGGGTTTCTTAAAGATAACATGCCACTGTAGAAAGAGTATTACATGTTTTCCTGATAGACTCAAGTTCAAATCCTGACTACTTTTCAGCTGCATTATCTTGAGAGGACTATTTAAGCTTACAGATCCTGGGATCTTTCAACTGCAGGGTGTGTGTGTGTGTGTGGAGGTAGGAGAATGAGTGTCAGTCTACCATCCTCCATGACACATTGTGAAGGTAACAGACATGGAACATCTAATACTTAGAAGAAACAGTACTTAATAACTCTTCTCAACAACTGAGGTGGGAAAAAACCGGGTTGTTTTTATCCCTTCTCTAGGAAGGCACAAATTGATATTATATATTAAGCCATAGGCTGGAGCTAGGTCCCAAGGCAATAGTACTAAGGCAGGTATGTTTAGACCCTAGTGTCCTCACAGAAAAACCTGAAGGAGCATGTTTGCTTTTCTGCCATGACATAGCTAGCAGTCACCATGGGAGCCCCTGCTGGATACAAGATCTGGAAAAGCCTTGGTCTTGATCTTCTCAGCCTCTAAAACTGTCAGTGGGAAAGTTCAGCTGCCAGAGTCTCCTACTCTAAGTTATTTTGTATAGAAGCTCCAACCCAACAAGCCAGAGCAGAGGGAGGAGGCTGAGCCACACAGGTAGTACCTGGCAGGCAAGATGTGCTTACCTGGATCACAGCAGTATAGTTGGCAGGTGTAAACACTGGGCTGTTGTCATTCACATCAGAAATATCAATGTTGACAGTTGTAGTTGAGGACATTGCAGGAATGCCACTATCTACTGCTTGGATGAGCAGGGAGTATCCTGATACCTGTCAAGGCATAGAGGAAGCAATAAGGAACTGTAGAGCCTTCTCCCTACTGCACATGCTCAGATAAACTGAAGTTGCCTGACTGTGTTGCCTTACTCATACTTTGCAGACCTTGGCAGCATCATTTGGGGCTGGCTCATTCTCTGTAGGGGGCTATGCATTTCAGGATGTTTAGAATTGTCCAACCTCTGCCCACTGGAAAACAATATTATACTCCAGCCAGCAGTGCAAATCAAAATGGCAGCCTGATATCCCTAGGTCTTCCCTGAGGGGAGGAGCCACAGCTTTGAGGCTCTGTCTGAGCCTTTGTTCAGTACAGCTGTCATCATTGACCCACACCATTGATTCCTGGACTAGAGGGCTGAATACCTAGAAGATTCAATTTATATTATTGCCATGCAATTAATTTCTGTATTTAATTTTTTGAGAACACATGTTTCAGTCAAGAATGGCAGTATTTAGAGTTAGCTCAATCTTGGAAAAGGGAATTTATGGATCATCCTTTTCCTTAGGTGACTTTAGGTGATCTTTCTGGACCAACTCAGGTAGCTAAAGAAACCAGGGCACAGCATCCTGGCTGGAGGGTTCTTATTTTTCTGACTCATGAATGACTAAAGTTCAGACTATGCAGAAAAGGTACACATTTGTCTTCTTTGAGATCTCTAACATGTGCTAAAAGCTATTAACAGTAGAAAATTCTTTCAGTAATCTAACCCAAATACCTACCTGTATTTCCTTGTAACTCATATGGAGTCTATGCCCATGAGTCCCACGATGTTGTCAGTGTGGATGGTGAAGAATGACTGACCCCAAACAACTCACCCTTTCCCGGTCCAGTTTCTTCTTAACCTTCACAAGTCCCAAGATGGGATCCACAGCAAATTCACTGTCCCTGTCTCCACCCACAATGGAAAAGCGAATCTGTCCATTGGGCTTGCTGTCCACATCTTCTGCTATCAGCTTATAGGAAAGAAACAAAGCAAAGTCAAGGCACAGCAGGAGAGAAAGGCTAACACCTAGGGTCCATAGGTGACAGTGTTCTAGGACCCCTGCCCATAATAAATTCCTGGTGGAGTAGATGATTGCTAGGACCAAAGAAGGCAACACTATCATGGGACATTCATATTTCCTTCTCAGAGTCTGATATCAATTAGTTCCAATTTTCATCAGGGTTTGAGATAATGATGACAGACCTCAGAGGCAACTGGCAGGGTTGATTTCATGACCCCTTTACAGTTTTGCAAATAGTGGTCTCAGGAATTTGTGATGGTTCTTCTTCATGGCCAGTGTGACTGGATTGGGAATCACTTGGAGACATAGCTCTGAGGACTCTTTAAGTGTTTCTATGGATGGCATAGATGACAGAGAACACCGTCCCTGTGAGTTGGGGCCCTAGACCAAATGGAAAAGATTATGGAGAGCATCACTCTCTGCTTCCTGACTGTGAACACCATGTGACTAGGCTCATATTACTGTTACCACACCTTCCCACCACAATGGACTGGGTTTCCTCTTTAATCATGGGCTTTGTTCACATTCACACTTTCAGTGTTTCTGTGTAATCCCATCCCCCAGTGCAAATAGAGCCATTTATTTCCTCTTTAGTCATGGGTTAGTTATTCCACAGTCATGAATTAGCTGCCTCAGACCAGTAGAGTAATCTTTAAAAGTTCATCTATGGTATCTTGTGTTTTCTTGTGTATATACTTTTGTAATGAAAGCAATTACTAGTAATTTATGCCTTAATATAAATGAATCTGTAAGATCATTTCTAATACATAAACCAGAGAAGGAGCCTGCATGTGACTGATATCCTTGAAGAAAAAAACTCTGAAAGGGGGAGTGTGAACAAAGTCCAAGACAGATCTTCACAGGGAGGATGTTACTTCTGGCACCTACCAGAATGACAGAGTCCCCCTCCAATGCATCCTCACTGATGACAGCACTGTAGACATCTTGGCTGAATCGAGGAGGGTTATCATTCACATCAGTGAGGTCAATGCTGACAGTGGCTGCAGCACTTAGGGCTGGGGTGCCCCCATCTTTAGCCTCAATTACTAGGTAAAATCTTCTGCATATTTCATAGTCCAGAGCTTCCAAGACAGAAATACCCCCTTTGAAGGAAAATAGGTAACTTAATACTTGGTCAGGGAAAAATGTGATCCAGTTGATCTGTAGGCACAATGCTATTTACATAATCTCTAGCCAAGATTGCTATCTGGGAGTTTGTTTACTGAGTCCCTGTATCATGGAAGTCTGAGAACACTGTCAGTCAAAGCACAGCCATCTATCAGACAGACTTCTGAAGAAATGGACAGTGTTCACAGGTTTCTGGGGTAATTCTAGGATTTCTCCCAGAAGTCTTTGTTTGTGAAACTAGAGAGCAGGACAGGGACAAGCATCCTGAGGAGTGGTCCACATCTGCATAACCCAGGTGATGTCACCACAAGGAATCAAGCAAACAGAACAAAAGAGGGCTTCAAGTTGAGGGCAACCTCTAAGATAGACTCTGAATGTGGATCACCGCTCCTGTACAAGCCCTGTCTGGTGACCTTGAATAGTGTTCTCAAGTTGGTAGCTAGTCATTGTGCCCACAGAACAGTTCTCAGGTTTTGTCTTTCTCTCACCTGGAAAACAATCATCAGGACAAATGAAAGGGTCATTTTCTTGGGCATGGCCAGCCAGAGAACTCTGGTGGTGACCCTGTCAATAGGCTCCATCAAACTATGGTAGAAACAGAAATTACATCTCTATAAAGAGCCTATTTTGATTAATAATTTGAGTTTTCTGAGCACTTACTACCGCTGGAGCTTAACTTTGCTAGTTTAGTTACCCAGTGCCAAATTTAAACTATCCTTAGCCACCTTCCCATGGTGTCTATATACAATTGTCATAGCTGGACAGGACAAAGCTAATGCACATCTTAATGAGTGTAATACAGTTTGATTAGAAGTAAGGGCCTTAATAAACACTTTCTGTCGGGAGACTTGCTAATGCAGCCCTTCAATCAATGCTTCCATTTTCTTTTACTCAAGAGTACATTTTTATTGTTGTTTTTTTCAAGACAAAGTTTCTCTGCATAGCCCTGGCTGTCCTAGAACTCTCTCTGTACACCAGGCTGGCCTCAAACTCAGAGATCTACCTGCCTCTGCCTCCCAAGTGCTAGGATTAAAGGTGTGCACCACCACTGCTAGGCTCAAGGGTAAATTTTTATATTTGTACATAGTAGTTAAGTTGTGAAAGGGTTACAGTGTACATTCTTGAGTAAGAAAGAAAAAAGTTCAAATATTGGATAATCCATTTATGAATAGCAAAGGCGGAGGAAATTATTTAACTGCTCAGAAGTTCTGTTTTTCTCATCTGAAATATGTAAGTTATACCCAAAGATTTAATAGAAATGTAGCATACTGGCAATATTAATTGAATGTTGGTGATCATGATACTTCCTTTTTTCTATGTACTAAGGAGAAGCAGGCTTCTTCTGCCATCTTGCATGACAGTTACATATTTCTTGAGTGACTTAGGAAATGGTCAAAAGTCAGAGGTATGAGAAACTTACTTCCTGCCTAGAAAATTGGAATAGTCTTGACTATTAGAAGATAATTCTTTCAGAAAAAAGCATACAAAAAATACTCTGTAGCATAATGAGTGGGAAACCATCCAGAAAAACATATTTTGTATTGACAACAATGAAGTATCTACTTGATCTGCAAGGAATCATGGCCAGTGTTAGTCATGGCTGCTGACCAGAGAGTGGACATCTACCTGTGGATGAGGTACAGAGCCAGTGCATCCCCTGTTACCCATAGGCATATGGGATCCAAGCAGAAAGGAGATACAAATAAATTTGAATGTGAACACCACAGCCGCTACTTAGGGAACACATTCCTGACCCAAGCCTCCTAACTAGAGTTTCTGTGGTCAACTCACGGGTCAAGAATTTGCCAAGTAGGCCTATTGCTTGGAGCTTGGAATTTAGAAGAGCCATTGTTAGGAGTAGGTCTGTATGCAGGCACTGCAAGGAGGCAGCAGGACACATAGATGCCACCAAGAAGGGTGATGGAATGAGAAAAAAAAAAAAATAGGAAGCATTGTTGGAATTGTCATTTACCCACCTGTCTTTGGGTTGATCTTAAATTTCCCTTGTTCATTCCCAGACCGGATGAAATATGTTATCTCAGCATTTGTGCCAATATCTTTGCTGGTGGCAAAAACAGAGAGGACTTGGGTACCAAGGGAAGTGTCCTCAGGCACTGTTACTAGGTAGTCTCTCCTTTCAAACACAGGGGGGTTGTCATTGATGTCCAGGACAGTGATGGTGACAGAGGCAAGAGAGGAGAGAGATTGTCCAGGAGCCTGGTCTGTGGCCCGCACACTGATATTGTATGATGACTGCTGCTCTCGGTCTAGGGGCTGTTCCAAAATGATTACACCAGAAGAGCTGTCGATGGAGAAGACACCACCAGCTGAGTCCTCCAGGGAGTACAGAACCTTCCTGTTGATGCCTGTAGGAAGTGACACATGAATGAGAGGACATGAACACAGCACCAAAAGATTGTGTTTTCCTGTCTTATGAAAGATCAGCCCAGAGAAAAGAGTCATTATAGAAACGGCTCTAGCCCTACAAAAATGAAATCTTCAATGTGAAAAATAGAATAAAATCAAAACTGGCAAACTGACAACAAATACCATAATTATTTGGTTATTATTAATATATAACCTTATTCAAGTTAACTTTTCCTGAGGACAATTCAGGGGCTAATAGATATACTCCAAAGAAAAGTAGAAACAAACTAACCAGTGACGTCATCACCTATTCATTGAGAATCTACCAGATACTAGTGAAGGCATTGGGGGTTCTAGCCATGGATGAGAATCTGAAAGCATCTGACAGCTTTGAGAGGGAAGTCATGGATCATGCCTTATATATGAACAGGAGTCTTCCAGGTACTGGTCATAAACAGATAGAAGACAGGCACCATTGGAAGGCCACCCACAGGAATGTAGACATAGCATAAAGGCAGCTTGTGCAAGGGTCAGATGTTGCTTAGAAGACACTGGCCTCCATCTGTTCTGAGTACCAGGGAGTAGCAGGGGAAGAGTGTGAGATGAGATAGACAGCTAAGGAACGCTTTCTGCTGTGGGGCTGGCAGCATAAGGCATGCCGGAGAAGAGAGACGTCACATGACTCTTTCATGCAGTCTGAACAACTGCAAAGAAGGAGTTCTCAGTTGCTGAGAAGCAGACAGCTGTGGGAGAATGAGGTTGGGAGTGAGAGACTGAAATCCCTGTTTAACTGAAGGTGTGTATTGACATTTGATGAAAAAAGTAGGCAAAAGAGGCTGGTGCTCAAAAGAGAAGCTCAAATTGGAGTTACACTTCTGAACATCATCAATTTATAGTTCACATATAAAATGATAAGAATGTTTGAGGCTAGAAGGACCACAGAGGGAATAGTGAAGTCACTGGGCCAACAAACATGGGGTGGCGGGGATGGGACTGTCTAGCTAAAGGAGAATGACCTTAAGAGATGTTTTTATCTTCAAATAAAACCTCATCTTGACATGGACTTAAAAATATATCAACCAAGAAATGTCCACCAATATATTTCTGAATGGCATTGCCTGAGGGTTATCTTCATTAGAAGATTTCAGCTCTTCGAAATGGGTATTAAACCTAAGATTTGCTTCAGTCATTAACATTTATTAGAAGGAAAGCAGAATAAATTTATTTATAGAAACAGCTCCATTTTGATCACAAAATTCTCTTTAGAATAGATTTTAATATAATATTTGTTATTTGTGTGTGTGTATCTTTCTGCTGAGTATGCACAAGTGGGGTTGAGTACTTGTAGAGAGGCCAGAAGTGCGTGGATCTCCAGGAGTTAGAATTGCAATGAGTTGCCCAAGAGGGTTCTGGGAATCTTAACTCTGGTCCTTGGCAAGAGAGTGGGAACTCTCAACTGCTGAACCATCTCTCCCAGTCCTCACTAATACCCTCAATGAGGAGAGTCACCTGTCAGAGGCCTTTGGCTATGAAGACCATCTGAAATGCTATTTGTGCATCATAGAACCTGAAACACAAACTTTCTCAGGGGAAGGCTTCACTGTGTATTTTCCCCATGACACTTGACAAGGGGGACAGGCATTTGGCAAATAAGAACTGAACATTTTACTTCCTCATGTACAATTTTCTTGAAAAACAAACCATTTCCTGGCAAACCAATAAAACTAAGTATCTGGAAGGGATGTCATAAATTGCACTATGTGGCTTTGACTAAAAGGCTAGTGTAGAAAGCATGCTCTTGGTTCCATTCCCAAGAGTCCATTTTTTCACCCTAAGTTTCATTGTTTTATTTTTGTTGCAAAAAACTATCCAGTTATAAACATCAACCCCCAGACTAAACACAAATGGGCTTTTCTTTCCAGTATTATCCTTGAACTATGGCTTCATAGAAGGGCTAGAAGAATGAATTCTTCCATATAAATTCCTGATGTGAACAGGCAGGCATGCAGAAAGGGACTGAGTTTGTTCCTTGAGAACATTCACCTTGGTGAGGTGCTCTGGGTGTTGCCTAGAATGATTCAGTGTTCTCAGGACACTGTATAAAGTCACGGAGGAATGTTTGCAGAAATACCACAGTGATTGGCATGAATGTCCCACATAGGTTTTCAAATCGCACACATTCCCTATAGGTTTGAATCCTACCCCCAGCATATGGCATACAGTTCTTGCCAAGAGCAGGCAACAGAAGACACAGGGCCTCTCATGTAAGTATGTGCTGGAAGCTACTAAACTTTTTTCCACTGGTGCAGTAAGTAGCCCAGGGCTAAGGGTCTGGCCTGGTCCTCTGCATTTTTAGACATGAGGGACATGGAGGTAAGTCCTGTTTGTCCCATATTCCTTGCTCAGCTTTCTGAAGGTGTTATAGGAGATTTGTTCATGGGATTTTATCTCTTCAGGTCCAATGGTCAGTCAAGGAAAAAGGTGACTTCTGATTCACTGTTGACAAACAAGTTGAATTAAGACACATAAGAAGAGATGTCTCACAGCAAGACCAACTACAATGTGCCTTTAATCGAGCAGGTAGCTGAAGTGTCATGAGAAATAACACGTTTGCCATTCAGTGGTGGCACATACTTTTAATCCCAGCACATGGGAGGCAGGAGCAGGCAGATCTCTGTGAGTTTGCTGCCAGCCTGGTCTACAAAGTGAGTTCTACAACAGCTAAAGCTATTACACAGAGAAACCCAGTCTTGAAAAACTAACAAACAAATGTGAAAAGTGTCCCAGGTCTGCTGCTTTCTCCTCCAGCTTCCTGGTTAGAGTTCACCTCTCTAACAGGTAGATGCTATTCTCCTAACTCCATGCTGGCCCTGCTGTAGGAGAGTTGCTTTTATCAGGGTCATATGAGTCAGTCACTCTAAGACCAGAGATCAGCTCCAGGTAGAGTCTGTTAACTGTGACTTGGTATCATGGCTTTTCTGCTTTACTTCTACAGAATAGCAGAAAGCCACACTTCTGCTTCTCCAAAGCTGCTGACCAACACTCCTCCCAACCCCACCTCTTTATTTTAAATTCAGCAAATAGATCAAGTTTTATTTGTGTTTCCAGTGGATTTCCAGCTTCTCTTGAGAGGAGCCTACTGGAAGCATTAATAAGAAAATCCATTCCCTGCAAGCTGCATGAAGAGCTGCTGGGATCTTGTGGATGGAAAGGAAACAGAAGATATGCTATTCAGGGACTGTTCAAAATTCAATCATAGAGCTTAAACAAAGTTTTATTGCTTCTGTGAAAAATAATACCTCATGTGCTAGAAGCATTTCCAAAGAGCCAACCAATGTCAAAGCACTCAGCTTTGCTTCTGAGATTGTCAAAGACATTAATATCAGCACCAGGTTTGAAGAGATGGTCCAGCTGGTAAAGTGCTTAATCTCAAAGCATGGGAATCTGAGTCCAATACTTAGAATGCTCAAGAAAATAATTAAATAAAAAGTAATATAGCCAGGCTTTTAATTGAATCCCAGAGCTGGGATGGTGGAGGAAAAGATACTCTAGGTTCCCTGGCTGGTCAGCCTTGCCTATTTGGTGAATTCCAGTCCAGTGAGAGGCCCTGTCTCAAAAAACAAAAGATGAAAGATGCCTGAAGAATGATTTAGGTTGTTTTATGACTTCTGCATGCACACGCACACACACACACACACACACACACATCATCTCAAAAACAAGTGGCAAGAGTCATCGGCACCACAAG
Source organism: Sigmodon hispidus (assembly GCA_004025045.1). NCBI lineage: Eukaryota > Metazoa > Chordata > Mammalia > Rodentia > Cricetidae > Sigmodon > Sigmodon hispidus. The sequence goes on from PVIH01000182.1 coordinate 106,778, forward strand.
CACAGGGAGGTTACTTTGATCTGGCTTTAAGACCTGTGCACTCTCCATTCTAAAAGGCTCAATAAGCACAAGGAGCCTTCAAGATTTGCTTCACTGGGTTTGGTGTCTGATGTTGATGTCTGCAGTGACTGCCCCTCTGTAGAGCCTTGTTGGTGACCTCTATCTGTGCTCTTTGTCACCTGCGTTTGATCTGTCCTATAAACCCTCTCACCCAGTTAGTACTAAATGGTTGTAAGTGGGCCTTTATAATGGAGTCCAGAGTACATAACAGAGGAAGAAATAACTTGAAGAAATTTCAATAGGTTTTCTTACTTAGCTTTTCTAAAAATTATTTTTATTTAGTGTTTTAAAAAATTCATACACATATTTGATGTATTTCATAGTATTTCTCCCTAACCCAGGCTCCTCATCACTTTTGCCTCCCAACTTGATGTCCCCATTTATAGTTATTTCTTCCTTACAGATCTAATTAATGCTGCCTGTATGCATGTGAGTATTGAGTCATTTACTAAGGCACGGGGAACATTTCTAAAAAAGGGACTTTTGCTCCCTGAAAGGCATCAACTGCCAGTACTCATTAGACAGCTGTAACCTCAGGTACCTCCCCCACCTCCATGCTGGGGTTTTTCCCTAGCTGGATCTTGTGGATGGAGGTTTTGATCAGGTGACCACAGCTACTGTGAGTTCATGTGTGTGCAATGGCCAGGCCACGTTTACAGGACAGTACTTCCCAGCACTCTTCCCACACCCTCTGTCTCCTTTCTGCTCCCTCCTCCCTAAATGTTTGCTCATTTTTATGTTACTTCTTTGAAGTGTCATGATTTACATGTAATAATAACATGAACAAAGAACTCATGAGCAAATTCTGACGAATACCTACCACATGGAAGCAATGCAGACCAGACACATCCCAGCCATTTCAAGTTCATGTCTCGTCATGATTCTCTGATGTATATCCCAGGTCATCTAATGACTTGTCCTGAATAAGCACCTCGTCAACCCCTTACTAATGTAAATGCATCAATATCTGATATCCCACAATTATGTTTAGATGCCTCAACCTTTATAGCCCAGGCTAGGTGGTTAAATTATTTTAAAAAATAATCACCAAAGAAGAATGATAAAGCTTTGCTTTTTAAATGTGTCATTGACCTTTTTGCAATGACTTTATCCTGAAAAGACTCCATGGTTTCTGTCTTTCTTAAGGGAGGAACTGATATTATGATCTCTGCGTTTGATAAGGTTTTGCCAAGTGACACTGTGATTGTCTGTCTTTGGCCCTCAGCTGAGGAAACTGAGCTCAGAGATCTCAATTCTGACTCTGGCGTCTCAGCAGCATGAGGCACATTTCCATAGGTGGTGGTTGAGACTGTCCTCTGGGTCTTCCCAGATTTCCTCTCACTTGAATCAGAACACCAGGTTTTCATGAAAATGCCTGAGGCTTTGTGCTGGACAGACTGTGACTAGAACTGACAGCGAGCAGGGGTTGGGGGCTCCCATTCTCTGTCTGAGACTGTTGTAGGAAACCCTGAGCTGCTCAGAATAGTCACTGCTAAGGACTGGCTATTTCTTCAAGAAGGCTAAGAGATGGGACATTTAAGATATGAATAGATCATAAAATTCTGCCCTCAGTTCTTAATGGCTAACAGGAAGTTGGCTATTGTGAGGGTGGGTCTGTTATAAAGGACATTGGGACATGTTTCCATGAGGTCTTTTTGCACTGTAATGGCTTATCCTAATTTAAGATTTGGCAGTCTTCATAAACAAAAAGTCCTTCACCAAATACAGTTTCTTAATCGTCCAGTCTCAAGAATTGTGAGTAAAATAAACCTTTTTCTTTATGAATTAACCAGTCAGTGCTATTCAGTTACAGCAAAAGAATTGGACTAGGCTAGTTTCTAACTTCTTACTTCCTATAGACAGAAGCCATAGTTGGGGTGGATGATGTAAATCTTTACACTATAGCCTCCCTGCCTTCTCCTGATTCATATATATATATATCCTGTTCTGTCTCTCCTTCTTTGTCTCATCAGATTCCAGGCACATTTACTTTTCTGGCCAGTGCTTGGGCTGACTTCTGCTCAGAATGGTCTGCTTTTCTCATCTGTCAAAACCTCTCTGTAGTTTTTACAGGGTGTCCCTGAAGCACATTCCTCAGCAGCCTCTCCAGTCGTTCTCTCTTCTGTGCCTCCTTGATAACATCTCTGCTTCTGTTGTACATCGACTTCTAAGTGTCTCCTGCTCTCACTAGATTAAGGTACTTATGAGCAGAAGAACTGTGTCCTGATCATTTTATTGAGCAACATCAAGAAAGAGCCTGGCATAGACAAGCCACATTCTATAAAGGAGAAACATCCAGAGACAGAAAGCCTGGGCATGGTAATGCTAACGCATGTGAGTTCAAGTGATGTGTGCACTATATGCATGGCCACTGAAAATGTACATGCAGAAATAATTAAATAATCTCAAAAGAACAAAGCGTGGAGATATATGAAATAAGTAATACTGAAACGTGGGTGAGGTGAGGGACTGGTGAGTTGGCTCAGTGGCCAAGGGACAGCTTAGCCACTTCAGGGCTGCAAACTGCTACTCTTCCAGAGGAGCCAAGTTTGGCGACAGCACCCATATCTAGCAACTCGTAGAAACCTGTAACTCCAGCTCTAGGAGATCAGATGCCTCTGAGGTCTCTGTTACATAAACTCACCACACATGACTAAAAAAAAATAAGAAGAGGAAATCCTAAATGCAATGCAGATAAAGCATTTGCATATAAAATGTTGTTGAGTATATGTTTAATTTTGTGGAAAAGAAAACCTGGTAACTACTTAATTTTTCTACAATGGACACCAGCTGAATAAATTATGGCTCATTGATATGCAAATAGAGCGCTTCACACATGTCATTTAATGTAAATGAGATGACATGAAAGTCTGTTTATGAATCAGCATAAAAAAGTGCAGGTCATAAAATAATGTCAAGTTTTTAAGTTTACTTTTATAAAGAGAAAGAACTGAATAAACTCAGTCAAAATGTTAACTGTTTTGAAGTTGTTTTTTTACATTTGCTCTACTTTCTAGATTTTACACAGTGGGCACAGGGCGCTTTGTAATATATAAATGAGCTGTTAAAAAATCATGGACTCTGAAAACAATTCTTTAATGCCAATTTTGGAAAGAATCCAAATTTTCAAGTGATTTTTTTCCAGCCCAGGTTTAATTCTTAATGTACATACCATTTGAAATAACTGTAGAAAATTAGACCTACATATTGTATAGGCTTCTGCTGGGTGTTTCCATTGTTCATTTTAGTCCATCATGCTTAGAAAGATACTAATGCTACTTAGAAAATTGCTTTTGTCAAAGGCCCTATTATAAAGTTACTGCAAAGAGTATTTTTAAACTAAATTTTACACTTTAATTAAGGCAATTAAAGGAAATGGCTGGCCTAAAATTCTTTTCTCATCTTCAGCAGACGGCAAATACACTCCCAGGGAGTCAAACAGCTTAGGCTGAGTGCTCCTGTTTTATCTTTAAAATATATGTTGAGATAATACAGAATTAAACTGGAAGTTACTATGACAAAGTCTAGGAATTAGCAATACTTTTAGCCTAGCAATTACTGTCCTTACAATATACTTTCTAATGGCTTCTGTTTTAAGTGACATTCAAAAGTCTTTCAATGGTTGGTGAATAAAGCTGCCACATTCTCCTGGGCAGAACATCAACTCCCAAGGTCTGAATCTCCCTTTGAAAAGTCCACAAAAGACAGCAGGATGCCATGACTAGGTCAGGGAGATCCTGTCGACCACAGCCACCATCTCCTGAGTGTTTGCCAAGTAAGCTGGCAGCAGCTTCACTGGGTCTGATCACAAGATTGTGGCCCCTACCTAAAACAAAAACCCAGACCCTTCATTTAGGAACATGAAGACATTCAGCATAACCACACCAGAGCACTACATCAGGAAACGGTCCCTACACAGGGGGTCTTATTCTGCTTAGACAGCATGGGTTACACACCAAAGAAGCTGGGTCCTGTGCGGTGAGATTCCCTGTGACATAGAGAAAGCTACAGCTCCCAAAGCCTGGCCTTGTACTCGGCCTAACAGAGTTAATTGTGGGTAAATGAATTCATTTACAAGGGGAAAAAACAAAACAAAAGAAAACAAACAACAACAACAAAACCCCACTATCTTCACTAGTATACTGGACTTCTGTGCTATGCTGTGACCCATGACTCCAAGAGATGCATACATGCAACCTTACAGATGAGCACTGGGCTCACTCATTCAGTCTTCACTTAGTCATTTACTCACACATTTTTTCAGTAAGTGCCTAGGAACTGCTGCTGAACAGTACACATTTGAGTGTCTCTAGCACTTCTATGCAACCTCAGATGTCCCATTTCTCAGGAGACCAATGTGCAGGGAAGGATTGGTCAGGTTCCCCGAGACTAAAAGCTGCTTAGTTGAACCAGGGAGGAAGGGCAGATGTCAGGAGTGCTAAGTGGAAACATCACAGATAAAGAGAGCATTTGGGGAGATGTAAGAACAGTGGAAGTTTTGCATGCTGAAACTGTCATTTACTCACAAGAAGGCAAAGGACTCAGGGTTGATAAAGCTATAGTGTTGGGGTGAAACTGCCTGTTCTCAGAGCCAGCTGAGAACCAATAGTTTATTATAACCAATCATTTCTAGAGTAAACTAGAATCTGGGCCTAAGTAAATGAGGAGGGAAATCAGCACAAAGAGAAGCATGCTTGCAAAGCATGGCTTGGGAAGGCTGTGTGAGTACAAAATGTTCTGTGACAGCTTAGCTCAAGAAACTCACCAGCAGATGATGTACAGCATGATGCCTGTCTGGGAGGCCTCATTGTGGGAAGTGATCTCAAATAAGAGTCCCAATGTGCCCTAAAAGGCAGGAAGTCAAACACGGGGTTCTTAGCATTTCTGATGAAAATGCCAAGTGTAGGAAGAAATTCCCCAGCTGTGAGTCTTTCTTGAGGTCCTCCTTGCATTGCTGTGCTTCGCATGAGCTCCGATGGAATATAAAGTGGCTGCCAGCACATGCATGTAAGTGAGGAGCGATGGAAGCCGCTCTGATCCCTGGGTAGAAATCAGAATTCTCTACTCATGCTTCTTTAGAAGGAATTACTATTGCATTTGACAACTAGTGTTCTGATCTACATCCAAGAGAACCTGGATTTTATAAAAGGTAATAATAACAGTAACTTCTGTGTCAAATACAAAGACTCCTACGCTGAACAAGGCATTAAAGTTCACTAGAGAAAAAACTAGCTCAGTTTACCTACCTTCCTTCAGTCTTCCTGAATCAGACCTTAGGTGCAGAGTGCATCTTGCTAATAATTTAGGATGCTTATTTATTTAACCCTTTGTTTTGAATAGCTTCCTAGGGGATTGTGACACTGCCCAGATGGAGGTCCAGAGTGTGGGGAATTTACTCAGAGTGTTAGTAAGGGTGGAACTTGTATCTTATATCCTAATGTCACTCTGAGTTTATTCCTAGAGGGGGCACAGAAAAGGTACATGTCTCAAGCTTGTATTGAGCCACATGCACTACTCAAAGAACCCTGATTCTGAGAGAAGAAAAAGAATCCGAGGGGGTCTTAAGGGGCCTTGGAGTCCTTCACTGTCTCTAAATCACTATTCACTGAACAGACTCCTGGGGATGCTGCTTAACTTTGAACAGTTTCTCCATCTGCAGGTAGGAGTACCAAGATCCTTTCCTTCAGTAATGGGGGTACATGGGAAAGTTCTTTGAGGTCTCTAGAGAGTGGTCTTATGCCTAATATTATGTACACATGTACACACACATGTAATGAAGAGAGAGTATGTTTGTAAATGTGTACATGCATGGGTGTGGGTACTTGGATGTAAGGTGCAAAAATCAACCCCAGGTGTTATTTCTCAAGTGCCATCTACCTTATCATTTATTTTTGAGACAGCATCTCTCACTGGTCTGGAACTCACTGGTTAGACTAGGCTGGCTGGTCTATAAGCCCCAAAGATAGACCTCTCTAGGCCCCTAATGTTGAAATTACAAGCATATGCCACCTTGCCTAGTATTTTATTATATAATAGACAAAATTTTGGAACACATTGTCTTCTAGAAAATAACTTAAATCTCTCAGTCCTCACAGAAGATTATTTAATTTTTAGTGATATTTTAATAATCCCTGAGCCACCTTTAAAGACTTAATACTTCAGATAATATTGGAACTTGGGGGAAGGAACATACAAACATGCATTTAGCCCTCTCCTGTGCAGCTCAGTGGAAATGATTTCTAAGGCATCAGGAAAAACACTGATTATATAATGCTTAAAGAAGAAATGTAGAAATCAGGATTGAATCCTTCTTGGGATATTTCCCCGGAGAAATCACTGTGACACAGAGTACTGGATGGAGGTGTTGAGGTCCTTTCTTTAAAGTCTTCTGTGATCAAACTCTATGTCTCTTCAAAAAAGAACAATTTGTGCCTGGTTTTCAGTAGTGACATTGTCAACTAGCACTGTGGTTTCCATAGGAAAGCACTTTCACTTCCACCCATCCCCCAGTCATGTCAAAGTAGTTGTGGTTTCTAGGTGGCTGGACTAATCCCAGTGAGGCTTGCCATGGATCTGCATAAGACTCCATATTCCTCAGAGATATAACCACCATGCAGGGATTCCTAGTGATCTGTGGATAGATAGAATTTAAGATGCCTATGAACTTGTCTTCATGTATTTCTCTATTGCTTCATAGCAAGTTGCTTAGGACAGCATAGTCTAAAGAATACATGCTGCCATGTGCTTTTTATGTCCCAGAACTCTAGGTGTGGCTTTGCTGGCTGTTTCTCCATTATGGTTTCCTATGAAGTTGCTAGTATGTTGTCAGGTGGGATGTAAACTCATCTGCCAGCTCAGTAAAGGGTAGTGGGTTAGACTCACGTAGTTTTAGGTAAACCCTGATCCACACAAGGGCTGGGGTTCTCTTACAGCTCTGTAGTGGTTGTGAGTGATCTGAAAGAGGAGAGAGCACTCTGGACTGATAATTTATGTGTTAAGGCTCTAGTCTTTAAGAGATGGGATGGAAGACTTTTAGGAGATAATGTGGGTTAAATGAGGTCACGGCAATAGTTTAATATGAGGCAATGGGAGTTCTTCAGAAAAAAAAAAGATGTTTTTCTTTCATCAAGTATACACTCGGAAGGCCATGTTAGTTCAGAATAAGACGACAGGCGTCTACAAATCAGGAGGAGTTCCTGCCCCCAGTCTTAACCAACACATACTCTGACTTTAGATCATGAAATGCCAGAACAGTGAAAAAGAATTTTCTTTTGTTTAAACTACCGAGTGCTTTATTATAGCCACCTGAGGTAACTCAACAGAAGTCATGGCTACAGTGAATGTCTTGGCCTTTAAAACCAATGTGTCACCAGGGGAAGAGCACATTCCAGGAAGCCAAAGTCACTGGGGTTTAAAGTCATTTGAAGGAGGATAGCTGAGGTGGTTTGAATACGACTGAATAAGAATGGCCTCTGTTGGCTCATTGATTTGAATGCTTAGTCACCAGGGAGCGGCAGATTTGAGAAGAATTAGAAGTGTGGCTTTGTTGGAGAAAGCACATCACTGGGGGTAGACTTTGACATTTCAAAGGCCCAAGTCAGACCCAATATCTCCCTCCCTCCCTCCCTCCCTCCCTCCCCCCCTCTTTCTCTTAGTCAGTGGTATGTGCAGTGATTGTGATTTTGTAGCCATACTGTTCTGGATCCTGGTACTTACTGCATTAAAGAAAAAAATTCACATCAACACATAGCGACTTTAGAAAACACTTGGACTGATATATTTAATTTGTAATGTTTCTATTTCTATGCATTGCAAATGTTACTCTGAGAGATAGTCTATAGATGTTACCAAGTGCTATAGTATTTGAGACACAGATAGAATTCTTGAGTGGTTGATTCTCAATGCTTGTTTAGGAACAGTAGGGCTTGCTCACCTGGGAACTACCTGAAATGTCAGTTACCACTGTGCTTTGCCTCCAGACCACAGAGTCTTATACTCTGGAAGAGGGTCATTAGCAGTAGGGCTCCGGTAATGGGGCTTCTGACTTGCATAGCTATCCTACTGATTTTGCTGCTGGCTGACTTCTGAGGGCTACTGACTTCCCAGGAATCTCTCATTTCCATCCAGCCTTCAGGTGACACCAATACAGGAAGTCCAGGGAACTAAAGCACTATTATTTTAATAACATTGTAAGATTCCCTGAATATTCATCCCCCAGTTCTCCTGAGCTCCCTTTCAGTGTCTGCTGTCCTGTCACTACCTTATGGGACAGAACAAGGGAAGCCCGCAACTTACTCATATAGTAAATTGAACAGGCATGCCAACTGCAAGGCTGTTATGAGAAGTGAGAATGACATATTTGAAGCCCTTGGCACAGTGCCTGCCATGGAACAGTAGCTGTAAAAGTGGATGCTAACACCAACATTATCATTATTGTCATTTAAAGTCCTTAAGGAGTGCTTTTCTTGCTTGAGAGGGTATGGAATTAGTAGAGTCATGCAGGATGCAGCACACCAACATGCCATGATGTGCTGAGGGAATTACAAATTCTGAGAGACATCCTCATCTGTCTTACACAAATCTCATACTGAAACTTCCGAGGTGGCAAAGCCAGCCATAGTCACTCTAATATTATGGAGGAGGGAGGCCCAAGACTTGTCCAAGCCCATAGGGCACTAACCGTTTCTTTACAAGTATATGGTATCTTGATCCATTTGTTTATTAGGGGATATGTGCCCCAGGAACATATGGGGACATCCCTGTGTCTTTAACCATAGTATCCAGAGGAGGCTGGGTATAGTTTCATCTGGGGTATGAGGCTTTGAGGAGACCAAGTAGAAGAAGTCTCAGAACATGTACATAAATCCCTTGCAGCATTCACATGAACCATGAATCCTGACTCTACAGGTTCTTCCCCTCCACAGAACTGAATGTGGTGGATACTTCAGATTTCCTTTATCTGTCCCTTGCCTTTTGGTATTTGCCTTTGATGTCCTCTGTAAAGTGCCACATTTAGCCAAGTCCTCACTAGATTGCTCTCAGAGAGGAAATGGTGAATGTTTACTTTTCCTCATGAGGGGATCAGAAGGTTACCATCGAAGGTAGTTCTTTACTTTGGGCAGAAGATTTGGAAAGCTCAGCTACAGAATCGAGAACATCTCTGAGTCTCAAAGAATGGCACAGCAGTACTATATACTCCATTCCAGGAAGGGGCCAGGGCACTTGATGGACATTTCTTTCTATTGGCTCAAGCATTTCTCCTAAATACTTGCTAGTCTCCCTGTGCTCTTTATGGTTCTCAAGTAGTGGAAGACTAGCAAGGAGACACACTGGACAGGTTCATCTAAAAATGCTTTATTAAGAGTTCCAGAAGACCCCAGTGTTTCTTTTAAAGTAAACCCCCTCACACAGCTCTCCTCTCTTTAATTAGGACCTATGTTCTCAGAGTTGACAGCTGACCAAGCCTCTGGAAAGCCCTGTGTGTCTTACATGTACAGGAAGACTGGTTCATCCTAGCTTCTGTTTCATGCATAGTGCAGGACCCATCACGCCATGGTCCTCGTGAGGGATTTGCTGCACAAATTCCCAATGGTCAAATGAGCTGTGATTTTCCTAAGTGTCCCCGAGGAAGAATGATTCAGAGGCAGCAGACTCATACACTCAGGTCAGAATGGAAGAATTCTTCAAAAGTTTTCAGGTTCCTTAGTCTTACTTCTTCCTTCCTTATTGTAAATTGAGGGGTGCTATCTCCTAACTTTAGAGGAAGGGCCTACATCTGTCTACACCACATCTTAGTCTGGAATACTCATGGTTTTTCTGTTCAGGTTCATTTGTTCCCTAAAGTTGAGATCTTGATGAGCCTGTCTTGCTATTATTGACCTAGGGCCCTGTCAAAGACTGTAGATTTTACACTTGAAATCTTACTCTGGGCCTCCTATGATCCTTTGCATTTTGATCTTGTGGTCTTTCTCAATGCCTTTTTATGTTTTTTTCACCCTTGTTTGTCCTATTCTAACCCACTTTATATGTTCCTATTGTTAGACTTCTGTATACTCAGAACTGATTATTTGTTTCTAAAACATACTCATCCACTTTCTTTCTCTGATTGAGGACATAATCCCTAGCCTTCTTAAATGATTATAAAATACCCTGCCTAATTTTCTGGTCCCATCTATCTCCTTTCCTCTGTCTTGGACTATATTCTATTGTCTCAGATCTTTAGTTGGGTTTACAGAGTCCCTTCTTTATGGCTGCATCTTCATGGTTCACATGTCTTCCTACATCTGTTCTTACTAAAGACTATTTCCAAGTCCCACTTATTCTGGGCTCTGCATTCATGACTTGCTCCTTGACCTTTGAGTAGCTTGAGGACTATCTCTCCACATAACTCCTTTGGAAAGTCTTGCTGTCCCACTTACTGTGCTTGTTACCCTGATGCTCATTAAGTATTGGCTAGGTTGAATGGGAAATACCAGAGGTGTGCTCTGAGCCTGTACACTCCTGAGAACCCTCAGATTCCAAACCTTGTGGGAAGAATTATGTAACAAGAACGGAGCAACTGGCTCATTAGAACATATTTCCTGCTTTATTCTCTTTATTTGTAATAAAAAAAACATTACTCCCCACATTCAAGTATCTAGAAATTTTTTTAAATAAACCATGGGGTGTAGCATATTTATACTTTACACATTTCCACTTCATGCCATGTTGCCTAAAATGGTCACAGGTTTTTTTTGTTCTTATACTTCCCACTGTGTGTTTCTTTTTGATAGGAAAAAACAAAAAACAAAACAAACTAAAAAAACCAACAAACAAAACCCTTTCAAAATGAAATTCTGATAGGCAGAACAATAATCCCTTTAATTAGCTACTATATTCTTTTCTCCCCCAGTAGAGTCTTTTAGGGCATACAACTAAAGTGCTTTCTAATCAGCTTGCTCTTCAGAATTACAAGAAAAATAAAATTGTAAGAATTGTAAGAAAAAGAAAACCTTTCATTTTTCCTGTCTCTGTTCTAAGCATGCTTTCCCATACAGGTTGGGCTTCACTGTTTCTCTGAAGACCCTTTTCTCCCCATGAGGCTGCCTGCCAGCCCGTAGTGGCTAACCTCCATCCTGGCTTAGCTGATGCAGCAGCGTTTTCTTCTTTCTTCTCTTTTCCCTTCTCCTCTAGGAAACTGCTGAGATTTATGACTTGCCTGCCATAGGCTTTGTTTTGTTTCTTGGTGTTTGTTTTGTTTTTGTTTAAACTCTAATGAAATTGTCGTCTTTGAATAAATTTTGGCTTTGCTTGACTTTTAGAAAAACAAAATAAACAAACCCAAAACAACAAAAACCAAATTTCTTGAAGAGAGTAAACTTAGCTCAAGAAACCCCATTTTGTATTCTAGTAGCCATAGAGGTAAAATGGAGTTCAGTTTCACATTTCTGGCAGGGGCTTGCCCAGTTCCAAGAAAGAATAAGCTATCTAAGGATACCTGGATGATCCAACACTCAGGCAGTAAAACCCCACCAGTCACACCACCCAGGTGAGGTCCAGGAATTTTAAGCTATAAAAAGTCCCTAAGCATGAGTTCATCCACAGTACACTTGTGCCATTGACCCCAAGTAACCCTGCCTTATGGTTTTTGCCCTTAAAAACCCAGCTTGCAAAGGGGTGGCACTTTCTCTGGCCACTGTCACACCTGTGTGCCAGACTGAGGTCCTTGTCGTGCAACTTATAATTTTCAATAAACCTTGCTTTTGCATTTTGAAGAGTTCATGTCTTTGGTGATCTTTTTGGGGGCAGACCAGGGCAGAACATTTGGGGGCTTGTCCGGGATCTCCAGAGATCCTCAAGACCCTGAACCCCAAAGGTTTATGCTGGCCACTGGGTAAACTTACCCTGACTGTTTGTGGTAGTTGTCTCTGTTTCTCTTTTACTATCTGGAAGGTTAGGTTGCTGGCAGTGTCTGTATCTGAATCTGTAAGATTTTGGGTTTAGCTTTGGTGGATGTGCCTGTAAGATGTACCCGAAGAGAGTGGGAGACATCCCTACTCCTGGGCAGTGGTCTCAAGTTTGAAATCCTGCTGTTGGGGGTCCGAGAGGGTTCCTGTCTGAGCTCTGGAGGCTTGAACTTTAAGGACTTGAGAAGACCCCCATCTGAACTGTGAGGACAGGGAGAACCTCCTGGGCCAACTCTGTCCCATCTGTATGGTTTTTGTCAGAAGTCCAAAGCCTCTGAACCATAGTACTCTGTCACTCTGTCATAGGCTAACGCTTGTTTCTCATTTTGTCTAAGACAAGTGTTTCTGCTTGTCTCTCCTTTGTATGTCAGGGCATTAGCTTGTGCATCTGTGCACAGGGCATTGCCTTGTTTGTTTTTATCTATGCAAATGTTTTAGCCAGACTAATAGTGGTCTTACTCCCTTAAAGATGCTCCTGGAGATGAATGTATGAATACATGAACAATGTGACCACAGTACGCATGTTCAATGTTTGGACTCATGTGTGAGTGTTTTGTGACTCTGGATAAAACCTGTACATGGCCAGCCTTCAGGCCCACATGGCCTATGGAAGGGATTCTCAGGTTGCTCCTGCCAGAACTGTGTATGTCACAATTATCTGTTTTCTGTGTTTTTTTGCAAGGAGGCAAACACTGCTAGAAAGGATGGAAATGTGGGTGTCAACAGAGCAAGATGTAACCTGCCATCTGGTTCTGTTTCTGGCTGGAAAGTTTTGTTTGTCCTGTTGGGAAGTTTTATCTGTTTCTTGGGAAAGCTGTATATGCTTGTTTTGTTAGAATTTTGTGCTTCTTGATGTGCTCCTAATTTTGTTACAAGCATAAAGCTGAAACAGAAATTTTTCAAATATTTTTTGCTATCTCTGTTGCCAATAGCACCACCCACAGCTGCTGTAACTGCACTTATGGTCAAGAATCAGAACTTAGCAGGAGTTCAAATGCTTTTGATGTGGATAATGCTGAAATAGTGATAGAAATTATTAAATAAGATTGTTTAAATCTTTTACAATTAAAACTAGTAACACTGTAAATTGATAATTAGAAATCTATGCATGCGTAAATTTAAAAATATGACATGATTCCATTTTGGATTAAATTTTTAGTCAGCCACGTGGCTGGGTTGTCACCATCTTTGGTCAGTCACTGCCTGCGGTTGCTGAGACAAAGTGACTACTGCCTTGATCATTCAGATCCAATGGATTATAAATATTTGCCATCTCTTAGAAAGGTTGGTTACAGATTATTATTGATTAAGATAAAAAACTACTACAATATATGCATGCTTCTGTTCCTGCTTAAAATATTATAGCCATATAATATCTACTAGACTACTGAAGGAGACCTCAATAGCGACTTTGGTAGAGGTTTTTGTGTTGCTCAGGAAAAGAGAAAAAAGGCAGAAGACTTAAGGGAAAAGAAAAATTGTCTGAAGTAAAGATGCCTAAAAAATCAGAGGGATAGACTAAAGGCATAAAAATGTTAACCAGCAAGATTCATGGTGAGCACAGGCAGAGCATTCTGTCCTGCTGACACCAGATGAACTTATGTCCACCAGGAAAACCTGGATATAAGGGACCACAGGCACCAAACTTTATTCATGGACTACCTGAAGAATGGTGGATTTGGGAATGGGACGGGTAATCCATTTGTCCCTAGTTATTCCAGAGTGCCCTTACCCACTATTAGAAACCAGTACAGGTGTTGATGACATTAGCCTGTCTGTGATGGAATGTTCTGTGTATGCTGTAAATAAAGGAGCTGTTTTGGCCTATGTAGAGAACAGTAGAAGTGGGTGGAGAATCAGAGGACAGACAGGTAGAAGGAGGGTGGAGTTAGTCAGTCTCCATCCGACCCCCGAAGAAGAAACATGTAATGAATCCAGGTGAGCCGTGGGCTGGGACATGTGGCAGATAGATTAAAAAAAATGGGTTGAATTAATATGAAAGAGCTAGCTAGTAATGTGCTTGAGACACGGGCCAAACATTATGAAATTAATCTAAGTGTCTGATTCATTTCTTTGGGGGAAAAAGCTGCCGAGGGCAAGGTCCGAATCTCTGGGCCCAAAAGGCCCTGGAAACCTTTTACAACACCTGTCTGAGGAATATAGACTCCATCAGAAGCCAGCAGCCCCTGAGTCAGAAATTGAGAAATGGTTGCAGAAGTTTCCCCCAGCATGTGTTGAGACTGGGGCCATAGGACTAGCAAAGCATAGACCCCTGATATATGTGGATGCAGACCCAGTCAAAGTCCAACAGTACCTCATGTCTTGGCCATCACCTCTTGCCTCTGTGTCACAAATAGACTACTCCTATGAGCATATTGCAAGAGACCCATGATTGGGACAGTAACCAAAAAGAAAATGGGGGAATGAAGAGAGTGTGACTCATAATTTTTAATAAACCTTGCTTTTGCATTTCGGAGAGTTCGCATCTCAGGTGATCTTTTTGGGGACCTCGCCACCAGGGCACAAAACTCCTGAGTGCTTAAGAACTGTTAATATCTAAAAGGTATATTATATCTAGCACATTAACCCCAGAGTTAATGCATTAAAAAATAAAGGACTCCTTGTCTTTACTGAAAAGATTATTAACCTTTTATAAATTTGGGGTCATTAAGTCATGTCACTAATTTATGGGGCTGAGGATATTTTCATTTTACAGGAAAATAAGAACTTTATGCTGAAATCTAGATAGTTACCATGCTATTTCTTAGAACTCATAAAATGGGTGTAAAATTATAAATTATCTTCTCTTCCTCTGTTTTATTTTATTCCTGATGGAAGAAATTCTTTTAACATTATTTTTGGTTCATTATGAATGATTCATTGGAAGGACATGTTTGACTAGAAGAAACAATGTTTAAAAATGAGAACCCAAAGAGTGAAGGTTTAGGGACTTATATAGAAGTCTTTGGACTTGAGAATTCATAAAATCAGGTTTTAGATTAATATCTTGTCATGTCTCTGCAAAGCAGAGTGATCAAGTGTATAATATAGACAAATGATGTTTGTCAGAGGCCATTGTGGGGCCTATAAGCAGACACCATCCAGTGAGGAGCCAGCACCTAAGGGGAATACCTGACATTCCAAACATTCCCTTCATTGGGAAGGGGACAGATAGTCTCCAGGTATACTTGCTGAGCTGCTGATATAGGTAAATGACCACTTCTAAATGTTGACATCCCTAGCCCAAGCTTGGTCCAATCTCAGCTGTAACCCAGCTCTGAAGCTCCTCAAGCCCTCCCCTTGCCTCATGCTGCTCAGGGTTGCTTCAACTCCACCACTGTGTGAGATGGACAGATGGAGTGACCCAAGCTAGCTTGTCAATAAAGAGACTCTTTGCTGTTGCATTGCACCAGTCTCTTGGTGGTCTTTTTGGGGTCTGGACTCTGGGTATAACATTATGACAAAATATTTTACATGAGTAATTTAGAGATATCAAAATTTTGTTACAGTTCTGGGGGCCAGAAAGTTTAAAATCAAGGTACCAGCAGTTCTGGTGACCCAGAAGGCTGAATTCTCAAAGATTCTCTCTGTGTTTTCTCACAGCCAGACCCTCAAGATGCCTTGATAAAGGCATTAAACACTCTTTATGAGTCTACCCTTCTGTTACAGGAACCCCTCTCCCTCCAAAGTCATTAAGGGTGAGATTTCAACAAAAACATTTTAGAAGGACACAAAAATTTATGAGGTAACATTGGTAAAGTTGTTTTTACCATTTCATGTAAACAAATATTCTTAACAGAAGTCTCCTGAGCCAAATAGATTCATAACTGGCCACTAGAATTCAACTTGGATAAACCTGAAGCAAATTATGCTCAGAGAAAATATGGCAACCTCAAAAGGATGCAAATGATATGATTTTGGTTAATAACATTTAAAATAATAAGATAGAAGATATAAATCTAACTGTTTATCAGTGTATGGAAACTGAGATGGAAGAGGGTGTGGTCAGGATAGTGGGAGTTGGAGCCCTGTGATGTTTAAGGTGAAGGCTGGTGCTGGTACAGTGATGCTGCTACATGTGAAGCCATGTTCACTGGCAGGCTTGTGGATTGTATCTATGTCAACTTTGTGATTTAATAAGAATTCTGCAGCTAGGCAGAATAACTTCCCTGGGGACTGGGCTAAGAGAAAGCTAAAAATTCCTGTGAATCTATGCATTTCAAACTGACTTTTTTTTAGAAAGATAGACATTTACATGTAATTACATGGTACCATCAGTTAGCAGGGAGCTGGTCTGTGGCCACCTATCAGCAGTTACTATTGAACACACTATAGGACCTAAACATAAGGAATTCGTATCTTCTGGGTGCTATGGTATTTACAAAGTGCTAGAGCTTAAAATATCCAACAAGAACCTGACTTTTATATAGTAATGACTAAATCTAGCTCTGTATAACACTGTATAAAGAAAATGGAGCACAGTAGAGGGCTGGATTTGGCTTCATAGCTATTTGAGTGAACTCAGGTTCCATACATTTAATTAGCTCCCACAGTGAATCCCTAATTCAACTACCCGATAATCATTCCACACTGCTTCCTCTAGTTTTTCACCATAGGAAAGACAGAGAAATTCACCCAAGAGATCTGTGGTGAAATGTAAATATTGTATATTTAATAAAATCAGTCAGGAATATCAGAGGACAGAGCCATCTCACCAGCCATTTTTGTTTTTGTTTGTTTGTTTGTTTTCTTTTGTTTATTTTTCAAGACATGGTTTCGCTGTGGCTGTCTTGAAACTCACTCTGTAGATCAGGCTGGCCTTAAACTCACAAAGATCTGTCTCTGCCTCCCAAGTGCTGGGACTATCAGCAAGTGCCATCACTGCCTAACTGTTAGTTAGGCCTTGAACTCAACAGAAATCCAGAAAGATCTCTGTCTCCTGAGTGATAGGATTAAAGGCATGGGTCATCACTTGGCCATTCTGATGACCCATGCCTTTAATCCCACCACTCTCTGACCTGGCTTGACTGTGGGTGACTGGGTCCTCTGATATTCTCTGATATTCCAGACTGATTTTATTCTGGTGCTCTCTCCTGCCTGAATAGGAGAGGGCACCAGATCTCATTACAGATGGTTGAGAGCCACCATGTGGCTGCTGGGAATTGAACTCAGGACCTCTGGAAGAACAGCCAATGCTCTTAACCTTTAAGCCATCTTTCCAGCCCTTGGTTATATTTTTTAATGCACTCTTTTTTTTTTTTTCTACGCCATCTATCTTAGTTCTTTTGTGAAGTATGTTCTCTCCTTCCAATAGTGGTGTCTATGGTGCCCAGGTCCTTGGTCTCCAAGTGAGGTACTATGAAAAAAACCTTCTACTTATCATGGAAAATGTGAAGATTAAGATACAATAATCTCTCCATCAATATTTTCTTCTTCTAGTATGTCTTTTCATCCCTGTCCTGATAAATGAGTAGAATTTATATATTTGTCCCACCTTATCTGCCAACCTGGTGAATTGACCAGACTGAAGTGAAGGAGGACACATAGCCAACCATGTTCTTCATCACATCATGCAAATCAGCTGTGAGGCCACATCTCTTACCCGCCCCCCCCCCCACACCATCCAAAGAGCATGTGCAGTGACCAGACCTTTGTGTCTACTATCAGCCACTTGAGCACAGCTGGTCACTCCATGAAAAGAATGACTGGTGGAATTGAAAGCTTTCCAGCTTTTGAAATTTTATCTATGGCCTAATTATACATCCTTAAGTCAAATATTAAAATTTTAAGAGATTCATCAGCATTAATTTGGAACTTTTTTCCCCCCAAAAAAATCTTCAGATAAAACTCCAGAGAATGTTTTCTAGTCTTCCTTTGAAAGATTATTTGCAATTATTATGTACTAATGAACAGTCTTTTTGTTTGCCATTTTCCACAATAATATACACACTTTTAAAGGACTGGTCTTGACCTTAAAATTATGCTAATGTGATAAGAGCAATAACTCAAGTGTAGCCTCTAATTTCTATAAGGGGGAAAATATAAAAAGACCCTTGGTGCTACATTTGTTTTCAGCTAATTATTATGTATTTGCTTTTCCATTAGTCCAATAATTTTTCTATCAATTCAGAATTAAGCAGTAAGACAGTGAATTATATAAAGGCCTGCTTAGCATAACAGACACACCCCATCATTTCCTAGTCCTCTGATTTATAGCTCTTAAAGCATACAAGCAAAAGGCTCTGCATGCCCTTTCATATTTATATTCCATCATATAGTCACCTCAATAACTTATGCATTCTTAGAAGGTCTATCTTGCAATTAACTCCAGTCTCCTCCAACTCATCATTTCATTATGTAAAAAAGATTTGGACATAAACTTTATTAGCAACTCCATTCAGCTCTAATTCTTTCTTATCTCCCCCCACTCCTAACTCTGCTTAGTGTTTGTAAGTTATGGGGAGGGGGTAGAGGGAAGAGACTCTAGAAAATGTCATGTTAAAAAAATCCATATTGGACTAGTAGCACATTTAATAATTGGTCTCTGCACTGTGGGGCAGTACAATAGAGATTGTCCTATTTCAGCAGAGCCTGGGATGTGATGTGAGTCTTCATAGAAATGGAAATAAACTGTCCCTGCTGCACAACACAGTGTTTTAACTGTGTTTAGGAGAAATGGGTAAGTAAGAAAGTTGAGGGATTTCTAGTGCTCTTTCTAGGACTCTAGAGGAGGAGAAGGGAGAAGAAGGAGAGGAACTGTGGAGTTCTTCCTACATTAGAGGCACACCAGCTTAGGAGGAAACACCTGCTAACTATATGTGCTCTAGCAGGAGAGGCTTCTAGAACCTACTCCTAGGTGCAGTGTGCCAATGTGGGAGAAGCCTGGATAGTGAACTGACTTACCAATATCAGGGTCCACTGCTCGCACTCTGGTCAGAAGAGCCTTAGTGGCTGTGTTCTCATAGACACATGCAGTGTAGTGGTTGGAAGAAAACACAGGGGGGTTATCATTCACATCTTCCAGGAGTAGTAGGACTGTGGAGTGGCAGAAGCGGCCACCTCCGTCAGTGGCCCTGGCAATCAGGTTGTATACTGGGACCCTCTCCCGGTCCAACAGGGCCAAGGTCTTTAACTCACCTGTGAAACAAAATACCAGCATGCTTAGTCTGGCTATTCAAAAATGGTCTTTTCATAGAAATTCAGAAAATCAATTAAATGAATTCTAAATACAAGAAATACCAAGGACATAAGGCCTAAGTGCTCTGTAAATTAAAGAAATACAGCAAATTCAATTTTTAGTCATAAGGGAAATATCACAGAATTTTAGGTGCAATGGCAAACCAGCTGCTTGACCTTCAGATTTGCTAATCTTTTTGCAAAGTTTCCAGAGGTTCTCTCTTTTGTGAAATGAGGGAAGCTCTCATGGATGGATGGTTCCAGGTATATAATTGTCCCAGTGTCCATGACCCATAGGCCCAGGAGCACAATGTCCTGTTTCTAGTCATACTGCTTTTTACTTCATCTTTTAGAAGGACATAAACACATGAAAACCAGCTGGCTGTAACAGTAAAGTCTTGAGTGATGATTAATACTGGCTGCCAGTTTGACTTAGCCTACCCAGAATCAGCAGGAGCCAAGGCTCTGGAATAGTAAAGAAGGATTATCTAAATTAGAGACTCCTATGAGCGATTGTCTTGAATTGGCTGCTTGAGGCATAAAAACCTATTTTAAATATAGGAGGCTCCATTCCCCGGGTTGGAATCTTGGACTGTGAAATCGAAGAGAGTGAGCAGAGTGCTAAGATTCATTTCTCTGTCTCCTGACTGGAATCAAGGTGATCAACTTGCTACTCCAGCCTCCTAGCACAGAACTCCCCCATCAGGATGGGTTGTAGCCTAAAGCTATGAGCGAAGGTCAACCCTTCCTTCCTTACATTGCTTGTGCTTCGCTATTTTTTCACAGCACCTGGAAAAGCAACTAATATAGGTGCTTGCACCACAAGGATGAAGCTGAGGATAGAAAATGATGAGATTCTAATGTACTCAGCTCACATTTGTGTCACATTGCCATCCTTCCTTCCCTCCATTTTTCTTCCTCTGCTCACCCAGTCTTCCCTTCTACCCTCACACTATATAGGTAGATATATGGATGCTTGAATCTGATTTTGCATGTGAGAGAAAATATGCAATATTGTCTTTTTGTCCATTATTACCCTGTCCTGTCCATCTCCCCACATCCTTGTCCTCCTCATCCTCTGAAATAAACTCTTTTACCCTCATGTCACATACATGCAAATGTATGTATAGCCACAATCTGTGGAAATTATTTTTGCTGTTGCTTAACTACCATTAGAAAATGACAAGCACAGTGTAAAGCTTGAGTAATTGTTATTTGGTGCAAAGTATGATTTCTGGATTATTGCTACACTTAAATAACATTGTTGACATTTGGAATACACCACATGAGTTATCAGTCAGCTTGCCTATGGTTTCCTTGCTGAATATAGACAGTTCTCCAACACAGGTCACACTGAGTCATTTGTCTCTTTTATTTAAAACATCCCCCGGGGCCTTTCAGGAGGACGTTCAGACAATCCATGGTCTGTTTTGAGATGCTTCTTCCTGCTCTCATGCGCTGATCCTGGTAACTTGCAGTGTTCTGTCTCAGCTCTTAGAATCTTGCCTTGGTTTCTCATTTCCTTTCCTCAGACCATCAGCTACTTCTGTGACATTTCTATGCAGCTTTCTTTGCATTTCTTCTGGGCAGTCCTTTGGCTGTGCCTTTCTTTATTGTGGTTACAGGTTGCCTATTTCCCAATAGGACCCAGAGAGTTAAGGAGCATGTTTACATGTGACTATGGCCATGCATCCTGGTAGGACCTGGGGGCATAGACAAGGGGAAGCCAGTGATTTTTGAAGACTTAGTTCACTGGGATGAACACAGCACTGAAAATACGAACGCTGTTTACTCTTCGCACTTCATTTAAAAATTTTCCCTAGATGAACCACCTAATCCACAACAGAGAAATAATTTGCTGCCATAGAAAATGACTTTTTCACCAGTTCTGGCCTTCAATTTAGGCATCTGACTTTAGTTTACATAACCTTTTACCTTATAATTTTTGTCTGATTATGCAAGAAAATTTGGGGACTAACAGCTAACATAGGAGAAACAATGTATGAATGTCTAATAAAAACCAGATTCAGGAGGGATGTGAGCATGAAGGAACTTCTTTTGCTGAGCACCATGCTGTAGTTTGCGTGGTGACCAGCATTTGTGATGCAACGCCTCTTCCACTCTTCGTGAGCCTGGTCTTAACTCACAGAGCTGTGTGCTTATTTAATGCTAGCAAATGTGGGGAGACGGATGGAAGGAAGGAAGGAAGGAAGGACAAAGGAAAGGAGAGGAAAGCAAAGTCCCTACTCAAACCCAAATCAAGTTCCTGTGGCCCAGAGCACCCACACTGGTTCCCTATGAAGTGCTTATTTCATAGCACCTTGCTCACCAGAGCCTCATCTCAAGGCTCTAGCTGAATAGCTGTCTACTTATAATGAGACCACACAAGAGAATAAACTCTCACATGGATAAATAATGACATTTCCCCAAAGAATAAATTTCACCTTACCACTTTCTGGATCTAGAAAAAATTCATTGTTTCCAGATCCATAGAGTGAGTATCGTATATCTCCATTGGATCCAATATCCGCATCCTTGGCACTGACCTTCAGGATGAATTTATTTGATTGAATGTCTTCTGGAAGAGATGCTGAATATGCAACCTGGGCAAAGTCATCAAGAGTGAGTCAATCATTACTGCCTGTGGTACAATATCCTCTACTGACAACGTTATACCAGGCTAAATCATTACTGCCTGTGGTACAAATTTTATAGCTACCATTTAAGTAGATTTCTTTAAAATTCATATGGTTTAGCTTTGTTGTTTCTTTCCATTGCTTGGGACCATATTTCAGTGTGTAATAAAACATTTCCTTACATTGTCTGTGCACATTCACTGACTTAGATGATATGGCTGGTAGGAATACAGTGGTGAAGAAAACAGATAACATCACTGCATTGTGAGACTTGGCACTCTGACACACTGACTGTCCATTTCTTTATTGAGAGCAAATGGGCTGCTGGGATTGTTTTCACCTCTTTACAGAGTCATTGGCAACATCTGGCCTACTATGTGAGATTACATCTACAAACATCACTTTTTCTAAGACACAGAACACAGATACTGTCTTTTGGTCTACAGGTCAGAATACATAGATTAACAATTATTTCATTTTGGCAAGAAAAAAAATAAAATCTAGTTCTTGGTCAGATTTATACGACAATGGGAAAGCCATTTCACTGGGGATCTGGAGACCCCACTCAGCAAGTGTGCGGCCAAGGACAGCAACAGCTGTGTAATCTGTAAACAGGCAATTCACCACATAGGGTGGGTGGGTCCATTCGTCTTATCCAGTGATCTAGAAAGATGCCATTAATTACTCAAAAGTTAGCTTTAAGGATCATTTCTGTTTAACTGGGGGATTGTCATAGGGATGGGGTGCACAGTCTTGCTGGCTGCCCAGATTCCTTCCACATTGAAGTCATTTGGTCCCAGACTCTGCTTCCTTCTCTGTCATGTTCAACTGGAGAGAAGAGCAGATGTTAGTCTGGATTTAGGAAGAAATGTGCAATGGTTTTTAATTTAACTTTTGAGAAATTAAGCAGGGTTTTAAAAAGCAGTTTTCATTCCTGAAGCTCACCTGATTACATACTGGGCTGTTGTCATTTACATCACTAACAGTCACTTCTACCATGGCTTGTGTGACGAAGAGTCCATCAGAGGCAGTGATATTAAGGAAGTAAATGTCTTGTTCCTCTCGATCCAGAGGTCTCTTCACGTAGACCTTCCACTCACTCTGCACCATGCCCAGGGCAAACCGTCCTCGAGGATTCCCTCCTATGGGGGAAACAGAGCTTCTGAGGACTCACAGTGGACGCCCATGGGGCAGTCCATGTCTGGGCATTCAGGGGTGCCTAACACTGTATCCTTATGATACTGAAAAGAGTGGAGAGTCCCTCCATTTCTCTTGCAATAAAAGTATGATATTTATATGCTCATCTTCAGCATATAAAAGTAAAACAGCAACTTTCCAAGAGAATAAGATCCATGTAGAGAAGCTGGGGTAATTTTTTTATTTAGTTTCCCTTAAAGATAATCAGACTCAAACTGTGAACCATCACTTGGCTCCTCAGGATGATGCAACAGTGCTTCCACTGGGTCTGAGGAGAGGCTGCATTACAGTGTAGTTCTTGTCACCAAGACAATTTCATTAGCTGCTGAGTTGATTATACAATCAAGGAAAAGCAGCTAGTTCTGTGAAGTGATCTTTTAATGAACACTTTATCATACAGCTGAGGTCTTCTCATGAGGACTGGAGTTTGGGGAGCAAAGTTTGCACCACCAGGAACAAACCATTAGTGTTAAATAGTCCCAACAAGAGGGAGGTCATTTAAAAATAGCTTAAAGATAATCATTGTAATTAAATCAAATAAATGAGAGCAAGTTGTAAAAAATGGAAGGAACGTAAAAGACATGGAGTAGAGTGGCCCAAACAGATTTCTTTTTCATTTAATGAGCCTGCATGCAGACTAAAACACTTGAGGTGAGGTAAGGAGAGGGAAGGAAACTTGACCACTCCTTGCTTAGGGTAAAATCACGGAATTCTGACACTCAGAAAGGCTGGGCCAAAGACAACAGGAAATAGTCACAATGCAGATTGAGGTGGCCATTTATTTGATATTCAGTCAG
>PVIH01000182.1:130688-161714 GCA_004025045.1 Sigmodon hispidus
ATGTTAAATACATACTTTACCAAAAGAATCCACCAGCTAACCTCTGCTTACTATTCCACATTAATCAACACCACACACTTCAGGGTTTGATTGCATGGGAATCCTGGAAGCGGCTGTCTTTCCTGCCCCTTCAGCGGGGTTCTGAACGGTCTACAGCTGCTTAATTCATGGGTTTTCCCTTTCCTCAAATAAACTGTTTGAATGTGAAGCTTGGTATGGTGGTGCAAACCTGTAATGCCAAGACTGTGAGGCTGAGATGGGAAGGTTCAAAGCCAGAGTGGACCAGCGAAACAAATGAATAGACAGATGCTCCTAAATTTATCTTTGAACACAATAAACAAGAACATAAGGAAAATATATATTTCAATCTGTTATTTTAGTGTAAGAATAAAACTGGCTCACTTCATAATCAATTTTTTTAAATAAATTTGGTAAGCATATGGTCCTAAAATTCTGAATATTACTCTGGGCTTTTTCACTGTAAGAAGCCACCAGATAAATAGGCTCAAGTCCTATTGGATGACACATTGCTCCTCCAGGGCAATGGTCCCCCACTTTCTACCATGTGTAGGTATTTTGGTTGTTACGGGATGATAGTGAGTCTATATACTACTGCAATCCTGGTAAAGGGACCAGGTGTGGCTGTGAAATAACCTACAATATGTAAAGAACAGCCAGTACCTACCATTAGAGATTTATCCTGCCCCTAGTGTTGGTGACTGAGAAACCCTGCCCTAGGAGGCTCAGGGTCCTCCCTGTAATATCACTTTCTGCCACCACTGGCTAGAATTCAATTGTGCTTTATTTGAATATTATTTCAGCACACACACTCATTTAACCTCTCTATTAAACGCCTTCAATGCAGGCAAGCCCACACCGCTCCTTTGTTACGTAAAATGATTAATGTTCCTTTGTTAGTCTGAGGCAGCCTAGCCAACTTGTGCTACATCAACAGTAAAGCTTAAATCTAATTAAAATCAGTTGGTGGTTGGCTCTGCTTAATAGTACACGGGGCTTTAAGCTGCACTGCACTCATTGCTTTAGAGAAGCTGATGGGATGGTCCTTTACATCATCTATTGCTACTTCAGAGACTTATGTAAAAATAATTGAGGCTGGGTATTTAACAATCCTTCCAAGAATAAAGGGGTCCCTCAGAGTGTCTTCCCCCTGAAACTAAGTACAAAGAAGTCAAATCCTTGCCCTTTTTTTTGTCTCTTATTACTAAGATGTTTTAACTGCAGAAATACATATTTTAATGGAATAAGATGCCAAGTTCCAGAAAAAGCACAAAATAATTGAAGTTTTCTTAAGTGAGAAGTGCCAGTTTCCTAGCAGATCCAAAGAGGAACCTTGGGGAAGTGTGGCACGCTCAATTGTTCGGTGTTTGCTCCAGAACAGATCTTATCTGCAGTGATTAATTAACTTTCCCACTAACATACTTAAGCAGAATCTGTGTCCTGAGGGCATCTTAATTAATTCATTTTTCACTCTGAATAATGTGGTTTTTCTAAAGGGAAAACCACCTGACTACAGTATTGATGGTTTGTTTAAAATATTTTGGCTTATGTTCTGATTCTGAGAGTCTCAGCATCAAGGTGTTGGATTCCAGGCTCCACATGGCTTTTAGGAAGGACTTTCCTAACAGCATGACCCTTTCCACCCTTCCCTCTTTGGTGGATCATCCCAGAAAGCTGCTCCTGGGCAGAGGAGGACTTTTCAGTCTGATGTGAATCTCCCAGCCTTGAAGGACAATGGTGATATCTTAGTGTTCTTATTTGTCTATTTTAGCTTTTCTGGTGAATAGCAACTTACTGTTGGGAAAGACAGACAAGGCTTCCAAGGAAGCAAGGTTGTCAATAGAAATGTCCCTTGATCCCAAGTTATAAATTTAGAATTTCTCAGCAAAAGGTCAAACAGAGACTTCTAATTTTCATATGTGTGAGAGAAAATGCATTCATATAGTCAGAAGAAAGCTGAGCATATAGCTTAGTGAGAACACTGGTTTTTTTTTTTTTTTTTTTTTTTTTTTTTTTTTTTTTTTTTTTTTTTTTTTTTTTTTTTTTTTTTTTTTTTTTTTTTTTTTTTTTTAGCATCATTAAAAGCTCAGAAGGGGATTAAAGTTTAAAAACACCTTTCCTACTAAAAAGAACTGTTATTTTAATTTCTTCAATTAAAATATTTGGCGTGGGTCTTTGTTTTTTCTTTTTTTTTTTTTTTTAACAATAGGAAGTGATATTAAGGCTGGTAGCAGCTCCTGTAAAAGCATTGTAGACTATGGCTGAGTGAAGAACCAAGAACTGAAAATCCCCATGTAATCAGATCTCTCACTCAGAACCAGGAAGTTCCACTCATCTCGTCCTCACTCATTCACCTGCCACTTCCCATTTGCCCACCTTTCTTCAGTAAGCGGACCACATAATGAAACTGGGTGATGGGACTTACCCGTAATGTGGTAGCTCACTTGGCGATTTATGCTGGAGGTATCTTTGTCCAAGGTACTGAGAACAGCTACCACCTCTCCTGGTGGGTCGCTCTCCTTAACATTTCCTCGGTACACCCCATGAGCAAAGACTGGTGCATTGTCATTTATATCTGTCACTTTGACAGAGACCAGAGCCATAGAAGAAAGAGAGAATGCCTCTCCGAGGTCAGAAGCCACCACAGAGAAGGAGAAGACAGGGTCTGTCTCATGGTCCAGGTCCTTCAATGTACTGATCCATCCTGTGTTGCTGTCAATATTGAATGCTTCCATTACCTTTTCAAGATGGGAATCTGAGTGTAGAGAGTAAGTGACCTGCCCATTGGCTCCCCAATCCATGTCTATGGCTCTCACCTGGGCAAGCTTAGTGCCGACAGGCATCCCCTCCATTATGATTGTCTCGTAGTTTGATGTTTCAAAGACTGGCTTGTTGTCATTCAGATCCAATACCTTGACATCTATATCCACAGTAAATACAATGTCCACCTTGTCCAGGGGTATAGTAGCTGCTACTTTGAAGTGGAAAGCTGGGCTGACTTCATGGTCAAGGCGCTTATCGAGCTTGATAGCACCTGTTTCTTGTTCTATGATAAAGACACCATCTTTGTTATTCTCTGGCCGTTCTCCATTAACCGTGCTGAACCGGACACTCTGATTGGGCAGAATCTTCAGGGTGTCCACTATGCTTCCAATGGCTGTATCTTCTGCAATGGTAAAGGAGTACTGTGACTGGGTGAATGAAGGCAGGAATGTTTCAGGGGGCAGGACATGGATGTAGACTGGAATGAGGGAGTGCCTGACTGGGATGCCACCGTCTACTGCCTTCACGAAGAAGGACAACACTGTATTTTTTAGTTGGTTAAAATTTCCCTTGGTCACCATCCAGCCATTATCAGGATCAATTTCTAAGAGGTCAGCCACTGAGACTGAGGCTTCACTGTAGAGGGAATATGTAATCCTAGAATTTGCTCCATCATCTGGATCCAAAGCTTGAACTTGAGTGACTAAGTGGCCCCTTCCTACATCAGCCCTGACACTGGCCCTATACTCCACCGTCATGAACTGAGGGGCATTGTCATTCTCATCCACCACAATCACCCGCACAGTGCAGAATGTCGTTCTCCCACCACCATCCAAGGCCCTCAGATAAATACTGATATCTCCTTCCAGAGGGTTTTCGCGGTCTAGTCTTTCGGTTGTAATGATCTGTCCATTGCTGTCTATGAGGAATCGATCCTTGGCAAAGTCATTGATGATGGAATAGCTTATCTGTCCATATGTTCCTGGATCCCCATCTGTGGCTGGAACATGGATTACCTTTGTCCCAGAAGCTGCATTCTCTCTTACCTCAGCTACGTACATGCTTTGTGAAAAGGCAGGGCTATACAAGTTAGCTCCTAGGACTCTGATGTGCACCTGAGCTGTGCTAGTAAACAGCCCATCAGACACAGACACATTGAGGCTATACAGAGGCTCCATGCGCTGCTTCCTGTGGCTAGACAGTGTGAGGACTCCACTCTTGCTATCCATAAAAAAGCTCATTCGATCATTCCCAGATAAAATGCTGTATTCCAACCGGTCAAAGTCAGAGCTGTCTGCATCTGAGGCTTGCACACAGGTTACAAAATGACCCCGAGGGGCTAATTCACTCACATAGGACTCATAAATGAGCTGATTAAAAACTGGGGGGTTGTCATTGACATCAGAAATATAGATTTGAACCAGGACTTCACTGCTCATGGATGGAAAACCATTATCAGTTGCTGTGACTTTCAAGGTGCAGTGTTGCACCATCTCATGGTCTAGCATCCTTGCTGTCAGGATTAAGCCACTTGAGCTATCTATGTGAAAATAATCTGTGCTATTGTAGGTATCCTGGACAATCTGATAATGCACTAGCTTATTGTTTCCTGAGTCTGCATCAGTTGAGACAAGTTGTAGAACAGGGGTTCCAATGAGAGATGCTTCAGATAGTGTTGTATTGTAAGTGGGCTGATCAAAAACAGGAGGGTTATCATTGACATCATCCACTAGCACATCCACAGTGACTTCAGCCCTGGCACCTGTAAGAGCATCACTGGCTCTCACTGTTAACTTGTAAACAGATGTGACTTCATAATCCAAAGGACCAATGACTTTCAAAACCCCTGTGTCAAAGTCAATGTTAAACTGTTGGAAGGGATCCCCATCAATGATGAGATATATTATGCCCTGGCCTTCTGGGCTGGTGGCATTGATACTGAGAATGGGAGTGTTCATTGTGACATCTTCATTGATTGATGCTGTATAAAAGGGCTTATCAAACACAGGCATTGCTTTGTTAACAATGGTGATGGGAAGTTCCACTGATTTGGATAGAGCTGGATTGCCACCATCCTTGGCAAGGACAGTGACTCCATAGTCAATGTTGGAGAGGTCTGAGTTGAATGCTTCTTTTAAAATCACATTCCCTGATTTAGGGTTAATTTCAAAGTGTCCATAGTCATCCTGCAAGACATAGGTCACTTCTCCATTGGCACCTTTATCTTTGTCAATGGCTGTCACCCGGTATATCAGAGTCCCTGGCTCAGCATCAACTTGCACAGCAGCATAGTAAGGGAGGCCCACAAAGACAGGAGAGTTGTCATTTACATCTTCAATGTTAACTCTGACTACCACCCTTGCCACCCGCAAATGGTCTAGCTCACGAGTGGCTTCCACCACCAACTCATATAACTCCTGTTCTTCTCTGTCGAAGGGTACTCCTGTGGTCTGAATGACTCCTGAGGTAGATTTTATCTTGAATTTATTTCCTGGGTTTAAGATGCTGTATTTTAAGGGCTCATTAAGGCGGTTTCCAACTGCATTGACAATAGCAACTTTGGTTATATTTGTGCTGTTCTCTGAGATGGAGGTGGAGTAAAAGCTTTGTGTAAAGTGGAGGCCACTGTCCATGGCTTCTTTAACCATGATGGTGACCATGGCAGTACTGTAGAACTTTCCATCAGATACTTTGACTATCAGCATATATTGATCTTTGGAGAGATTATTGTTTTTTATGGTGAGCACTCCACTATTTGGGTCCATTAGAAAATGATCCACACTCCCTTCCATGAGGCTATATGTCAGTTCAGGGGGTACCTCAGAGTCGGGGTCTGTGGCACTCACCTTCAGAACCTCCACACCAACATAGGTGGGGAGAAGTAAGACAGTTTCATACACAGCCTGGGTGAACACAGGTGGGTTATCATTCACATCTGTCACCTCAATGTTGACTTCAACAGGGCTCTCTGCAGTCAGCTGGGGGCTCCCACTGTCTCTCACATGAACATGAAAATGGAAATGTGCAATGGCTTCATGGTCTAGGTTGGCGATGGTTCTGATGGCCCCTGTGCTGGAGTCCACTGTGAAGAACTTCTTGGCTGTAGACTCCACAATCTGATACACCAGTAATGCATTTTGGTTGCTGTCAGCATCAGTGGCTCGGATGACCAATGGGCTATTTTCTAGGCTCCTGACAATGCTGTTGATGGGAGCAGCCTCACTCAGGCTGCCTGAGTACTGAGAGAACAGGAACACTGGGGGGTTATCATTTTCATCCACAATCTGAATGCTGACAGTGGCATTGGAAGCCATGCCTGCCATGTTAGTGGCCTGAATGATGAGTTGATAGGCAGAGGTCTGCTCATAATCCAGAGCTCTCCGAGTGGTGATAACTCCAGAATATGGATTTATGGTAAAGACTCCATTAATGTTTCCATCTTTGACCTCATAGATGAGAGTTGACTGGCTAATGGCCGAGATCAATATGACAGAAGTTCCAATATCAACATTTTCATTTACTTCAGCTTGATAGTCTTTGTGAGTAAACTTGGGGTGGGAGTTATCAGACATGCTGACGGAGATGCGGACAATTGCAGTGGCTGACATTGGTGGAGAGCCTTGATCTGTGACTTTAATTGACAGTACAAACTGACCCATGGCTCTCATGTCTGGCTCTTTGGAGATGGTGATGATGCCCAGGACTGGCTCAATCTTAAACGTGTTCCCTGTGTTCCCTAAAACACAGAGATCAATGGGGAAATGAGTTACAAAAGGGTCATTAAAACTTTTCAGTGGAGATTCATCCTTCTTATGACACTTGTCTATAATATGGCCACCATTGAGCAGATGTTCATATTCTCTTCCCATCATTCTGATATCAAAAGAAGAAATTCCTTTCTATGACATTGAGAAACAACTTCACATGATTACTAATAAAATCATATCAAATCAGTAGCTTCTCAATCCAGGATGAAATCACTAGCAACAATATATCACTGTGTACACATTTGAACTTGGAAAGAAGTCACTTATAAAAGAACCTCTTCTGCTTGGAATAAATACATGGGGTTTCCTCATTCCAAACCCATGAGAAAAGGGATAGATGGGATTGGCATACACTTCCACTAATACATCTGCATATATATATGTATATGTGTGTGTGTTCTAACTGTAAATATACAATGAATATATATTGGTACCTATAATAGTGCTGTATTTTGTCTTAATTCTTAAAAAAAGAGAACTGTAGATATAGTTTTAGAATACCATCATTGTCATGTGGTTTCAGGTTGTACCCTTGGTAGACTTTGGATGTGAAACTCATGCTACTTCTCTACATGAAAACTGGCTTTCTCCGAAGGTGACTTTGTTCAGGTGAGGAATTCTATGTCATTGCTTCCTTTGAAAGTTTTAAGGATTTCTTCAAGATTCTCCTTCTTCTATTCTGTTTATCCTTTGTCTATACTGTGTGGATACACCAGGCACAGACACAGGTATAAAAGCAGATATAAGAAACACAAGATTGTCACTCTACTGTGTAGTCATTCTATTTACTCCACATTAGAGAGCTGTCCACTGAAGCAGAAGGGTGATGAACATCAAAGCTGTCCTTGAAACCACAAATATGAGTTACAGCTCTTGTGAAATGGGGAGGCATGGGTGCTGCTATAACATGTCTGGCATGAGGAATAAGAAGCCTTATAGTAGTGCAGGCCCAGCATCCACGTCACCCAAGCATTGGTCCACTCCAAGTGATGCAGTAGCACACAGCTTCAACCAAAGGATAATAACAGTTCATGTCCACAATCATTAATGTCAAAACCCTTCTTCACAGTCAGTAGGTGAGTACTGCCTCCTGTAGGTCAGTGGAATTTTATAGAAGAAATGAAGCTAAGGACATTTTTACTCCAGCTGACCTTCATACCCCTCCTGTACTATCACATGATATAACCTTCCAGGGTGATGTGTTCCCATATTATGTCCAGGCTGGGCCTTTCTGCTCTTACCCTTTTCAATATAGTGAGTTTCCCTTGGAATTGGCTACTTGCTTATTCTTAACTTCTACTCATGAATGTTTGAAAAATTAATATCTAATTATTTTCTTGCAATATGTGGCTCCTGTAGACTTGGGGAAACATGGCTAGAGCCGTGTCCTTACTTATCTCGTACACAGCACAACAGGTGCCACAAACATAGGGCTCAATGATTACTATAGAATGACCCATAGGAGAGGCAGGCTTGCAAATGATGTTTACTGAATCTTAGGATCCAGTGTGTTCTCAACCCTTGCTGCTTTCTATTTTGCTGCATTAGAAGAAACACTAGGACCGAATACCAAACATATACAAGACTCAAAGCTCTGCCACCCTTCTACACACACCCACTTTGCTTCAGTTCAAAGGAAAAGCTTCAGTATGACTTTAGAGGTCAGGCAAAAATTGGAATTTTATAGCTCACCAGTATACAGAATAAAATCAGGCTTATCTGAGGCTTGTGAGACAAATTCAATAAAATCTAGCATTTTATACAACCACCCATCCATCACTTCCTTCTGTTTCCATCATCTGAAAAGGAGCTTTTTCAGCTGCTCTACTGATTCCAGGTTGGGCTGTGTGTGAGGGGCAGGAAGGCCTAGGGTCTAGCTGTGTGTGTGTGTGTGTATGTGTGTGTGTGTGTGTGTGTGTGAGAGAGAGAGAGAGAGAGAGAGAGAGAGAGGTGGGGGGAGGGAAGGAGGGAGGGAGGCAGAGAGAGAAAGAAAGAGAGAGTGGCCTGGTGTAGGGTTGTGTGTGGGGGAGGGACATGCAGGCCCAGGGTCAGTCTGTGTGCTTAGAGGGGCCTGAATATGACAGGTTTATTATGCACACTATAATTCTTATTAGACTTTTATGCATATAAACAAAGGCTATTTTTTGAGATATCTATCTTTCTCAGAATTTTATTCTTCTGGAACTTTGGCTTTTCTTTGTAAAATATCTTTTAAAGAAACAACTTTTCTTTTGTAATTTAGTCAGTTGTCTCAGAAATGACCAAGCTCCGTGCTCCAGTAATGGAGGTAAAAATGTGAGTGAAACAGTGTGTTCAGGGATGTAAGTAATATGTTTCTTGAGAACCTAAATGTTAGTTTAAAAGTCATCTGAAGCCCCAGGAATAAACGTAGTAAATTTATAAATATAATAAACAGATAAATGCCCATAAAATGATAGGAATGGTGGAAATAAGAGCTTTCATCCAAATGTTCACAGTGACATGAGGTAATGCATATGAATGAATACAAGAAAAGGAAAAGACAGGAGTAAATGGGGCCTTAGGAAGAATGAGTGACGATGGACAGGCTGGAAAATGCTTTCTGTGCATTTAACATTCACTCTACAGTTTCCTTTTTTGTAAACTAGAGAAATACACGATATTTAGTGCAATAATAACAATATTCTGTAGTAACCAAGAGGTATAAAACAGTTTCTAAGTTTAAATCTATGAAAGCCCCAACAGTAATATGTGGGCAAACTCTCTAGGCACAGAGCTTAGTGTGGATGTTAACACTGACCCATTTAAAATATGACACATAATCTAAAAGATAGTTTTTAGATTATCATTTGATATAGGGGCTTTTTATATGTTATTGGCTTTGCTTTTTCTCAAATTTCTATTCCTAACCTAGTTTCCTACCATGCTTATTTTAATTCAGCTGCTCACTCAAATGCTTTACATTTAAGAGAAGGGTAGAAAGTTGTCCCGTTGCTGCCATGGGGAGAATGTGCACTTGGCAATGCACACCACAGACATGCACACAACACTTGGGGAATGTGCATCATGAATATTCAAAAATGGCAGAATGGAAGAAAGCACACAGAACAGACAGGGGGACATATCATTTTTAGCTTCATGGTCTTTTTTTCTTGCTTGGATATCCATCTTTGCCACAGATGTTTAAATAGTTATCCACCTCCAAACCATCTATGAACTGCTCTTCAAATGGTAACATCCTTTGAAAAGCACTAAGATTTAACACATGTGCTCTTATTTATTTATTTGTCTGGTTAAGCAAGGGTCCCATAGTCACTAACCGCTCCCTCTGTTGTTCACACTGTCTCCAACCTAGGCAAGGTGCTTTTGTTCATGGTGAGTGGGTCGGGATTCCTGCAGTCTGAAGCCCACCCATCGCTAAGTGAACCCAAATGTAGTTATTTTAGTGTGAGTCCATGGTTTGTTGGTTTCTAGGTCTGGGCCACTGAATTCATTACATACTTCTTTTTTTTCATTTTAGAAAACTCCAAGATTGAATGCAAGGAAGGAAGCTCTTCCCTTGCTGCCAATATTGAAATGCTAAAACCTTTAGACACACCATTGCACAGACAGGTTGGTGATTTATAGGGTGGGCTGTGCTGCCGGGTGGGGGCCATGCTTTGTGCTGAGGTCTCTGCAGCTCTCACCTGCTTCTATGGAATAAATGAGCTCTGCATTTTCCCCTTTGTCTTTGTCCAGAGCTGTCACTTGCAGAACAACTGATCCCAAAGCAGCTGATTCGAACACCGAGGCTTCATACAGTGGGCTGGTAAAGTAAGGGCTGTGATCGTTAGCATCTTCCACGTTCACAATGACACGGGCCAAGTTTCTTCGGTAAGGAAATTCCTGATCTCTGACCTTTAGGAATATAAGAAGCAGTAGGACTAAAAACTTGAATTGCAAAGAACTCACATGGCTATGCTTGTTGAGAAAACAAAATGAGATAATGCATGCAAAGTACTTGACCCAGTCTAGCATAACTACAGAGCACTCAACAAACAGTGGAATTCCAAAAGATAGATAGATAGATAGATAGATAGATAGATAGATAGATAGATAGAGGCAGGTGGGAAAGAAGTTGAGAGAGAGATTGTGATTGTGAGCCATCTTAGAGCAGAGTAACATCATCTCTATTGTTTTACTTGATTCCTGGACTGTGATGTAATATCTGGGTACCCCAAGCCCAGTTTGCTCATGTGGTTTCCATAGCTATTTTTTCCTTGTTATGTATTTATATTCAGTCATGGAATGGTAGACAGAGACTGTTATAAGGGGTGGGATTAATGAATATAGTATTGTTACTTTCATTCATTCATTCATTCATTCATTCAACTAACATTTACTGTTATTTATGACATCAGGTTCAAGGCCCAAGTAGAGTGGTTCAGTAATGAACTAGATAGTCTCTACCTTCAAGAAGATTAGGATCTTTGAAATGGGTGATCCAAGAAAGCCACAGAAATGCATAATACCAAGCAGTCAAATGCCAACATGTAATACACTTAAAGACTCTCATAGTGCGTGGTAAGAGGAACATAATCTAACACTCTGCTTTCTGGATGAAATAACAAGGGAAATGTAGAAGGAATAACATGATGGTGATGATGGCCAGTGATATTTTTAGGCAACCAGAGCCCAGAGCTACTAGAGAAATTTGACCACTTGAAAGATGCATTTAACCATAACTTCTAAAAACCCTCAGTGTGATTTTGGCATAAGCTTATAAATAATATATTCTTTATCCATGTGGCTCTGTTATTATTTGAATTAATACCCTTGGCTTGTTAAGATTTAAGCTGCATAATTCTAGAGAGATGCGAAGATGTTGGAACATGTACAAAGGGATCTATGAGGGAGAAAAGCATTTTCATGACTAGTACATGGAAGAAATGAGAAGTGAGGCTTGGAAGAAGGTGGCCCAAGGCAGTCATTTGTTCTAAGCATCTAACTACATAAATGATGAATGTCAGCAGATGATCAAACTGATTTTTAAGTTTGCTAAAAAAGAATGATGAACAGAAATAACTTGAAAAACAATGGTAATGGGATTATTCACTACTGTGAGGCTTCTCTTTCTAAAATATCGTAGAAACATCATCATGGCTAGTGTGCCATGCTAGAATTCTATAGCTTTGTCACCCATGCCCAAGGATACAAACAAACTCTATTTGGAGATCTTTTGTAATGAATTGAACACTAGCCCTGTAAATGTGAGGGCTTTGTCTATGTCAGTGCTTGTGAGACTGCTTGCTATGCAATGTGTGCTCAAGAATGTTTGTGAATGAATGGCCATAGTGGTGAACCATGTGGCCTCTGGAAACTGCTCCTTCTGTCTCCTGGGGTCTTGAGTAGAAACTGTAGCTGAGGGCATGACACTCAAGTTGCCTCTTGTCCAAGAAGATTCCAGTGAAGGAAAGCATTGCTACAGTTGTGAATGTCTTAGGAATTCATAGGTGTAGGCATTCCAAACTCAATCAGTACAGTAGATTAAATCACTGTCATCCTTAATGGTCTTCAGGAGTATAATGTGGGCCCTGATAGGCAGAGGCTGTGCATGCCAACATTGTTCTGGGGCTCATTACAGGGACAGATTATAGGTCTTAAGTGAATCAATGATAATTCTTACTCATCTTTCTTATTCACGGGATGGATTAGCCAAAAACCTCACTTGAAATGCCAAGCAACTTCTAAATTCAAAGAAAGTAAATAAATTCAGATCTAAGAGTTTCTGAAGATTTAATGCACGTTCAGTTCTTTGGGGGTCACTAGTAAGTATTACCCATAGGTCCAACACCAGTGCAATGTATTATAAATTGGGTCTCTGAATACTTCCAAGGACTGGGCTTCATATGGGTTGAGCAAATGATCACCCCTGTGAAGAATTTCTCAGGGGTTTCTTTCAAATTTTTCCACACAATCTTCTGACTCCAAACAAACTCCTGAGTTGGAAACATTGTTGCTTTCCACTCTAACCCATCTGTCAGCAGCAGCAGCATTTCCTGAACAGCCAGCACCTCCAGAATTTATCTAATATTTCAGGTTGACCAAAAACTATGGAGTTACCTTCTAAGAAGAGTAACTTCTTCATTGAAATATAAAGGCAAAACTGACTGTACCCTGGGAGTGCAAAGGCTAGATTCATAGAATTTAAGGCTCCTTGCTTTCAGAAGTCTGAGGTGTATGCTTTGACTGGTTAATGGTTCTTTTGGAGTGTAAAATTATGAGTCTGGTCCTACCATTATGTTGAGGATGTGCTTGTCCTGGGCCTCATGGTCCAGCCTTTCAGCAGTGTAGAGCATGCCTGTGCTGGGGTCTATCCGGAACTTCCTCATGCTGATGGCATCGATGCTACTGTGAATGGTGTAGCTCAGCTTATGCTTCTCATCTCTGTCTGTGGCCTCAATCTGCAGTATCTCTGTATCTGGAAGCACATCCTCAGAAATTGTCACATCATAATGTGGCTGGGAGAATTCTGGGCCATTATCATTATTATCCATCACTTTGATAAATACCTGTATTCAAAAGAAGACAAGCGTGATAAGGAAGTCCAACTCATTCACTGTTAATGAAAGAGGTCACCTTTTTATTTTCCACTCTTTGTATCCTTGTATACTAGCTTTTAGCAGCAACCTCAACATAAGCAAGCTCTCTTACAAAAACATTCTGCCAGTAAGTAGATGATGGTAAACGATCAGTTCACATTAGCAGCAACATCAATTATGATTGGATCTATAATCTTATTAATAATTGAACAGCCGAGGTAGCTATGAGAGGAGGTAATTCCACACTGATTGGAGACACAGTGGGAATGATTAGAAACTGGCCTTCATTTGGAAGTTTCTATTGCCTACAGTCCTATCTATATGTGGTTTCTTATGGTGGACTAACAACAGCAGTTCAGGGAGGGATTAATCTTTGTCAACTTGACTTTATCAGGAATCTCCTAGGAGACGCACTTTTACATATGACTTTGAGGGTGTTTCTGGAGGTTTAACTGATAATGGAAGACCCATCTTGAATTTAGTGGTAGCATATTGTGGCAGCATATCAGATCAAATACAAAGGAAAATAGAAGGAAGCAGGCTAGCTAGTGAGCTCACACTCCCACAGCTCTGATTTCCTGTCATGGTAGAATATGTCCCTTCAACGTATAAATAAAAAATAAACCCTTAAGCTGTTTCTCCAGATATGGAAAATGAAAAAAGAAATTAATACAAAGTGAGGGAAAAATTTAAGATTTGGAAAGGTGAAGAAAGGAGGAAACGGAGGTGAGTTGGGTCTAGTTAGAACTTCTCAGCAATCCTGTGCTTGTTACTTGAGAGACTAACCAAAAGCTTGTTCAGATAGCTCCAACATGAAGCTACCATGGTTTCTTCATAAGCTCTTGGATATGAAATGTTCTGGGCAGGTATAGAAGTATTACATTAATCACCCAGTTTTGACAGTGATCAGATCTTGGCGAATCTGGCTTCAACTGCCTTTCTAATCATCCTCACTTGTCACTAGGATAGTTTTGAAGCAAATCACAGCTATCATATCATTTCAGTATGCATTTCTAGGAGTTAGGGACCCACATGTACAAATACCAACTAGAGAATTATTACCCCATGCCAAAAAGAAAATAAGAACGAAAACAAAACAAGACAAAAGCCAAAAAAAATCAACCCTAGTAGTTCTTTAATGTTAAATGTACAATCTATGCTAATATTTCTCTACTGTTAAATACACTATGAGCATGCATATATAAACTTCTTTTAATCATAATATAAAGGGCCAAGCATTATATTTAACATTTTAATTTACAGAATTTCCCTCTACCTCTTTGTATGTCATCCTGATTTTTTTTCTTGCTCATGGTGATTACTGTTGTGGAAGAGACTGAGATTTTTCTATTTAGTTCCAGTCTGAATTTTGCTTGTAGCATCCTGGTGGCTTTTCTCTACAAGATTAGTCCTCACATTTGTTATAAACTGGTAGTGTGGTCTAAGAGGAGGCTTGGTGTGCTTCAGGTTTAGGTTCCTTTTCAGTTTTACTTACTTTTACAAACATTCTTCTTAATTGACACACATGCTTTTGTGAAGATGTCCCCTATCTGGTTTAGTCTCTTATACTGTGATGCTAGCAGTCATTGGTGATTGCTAAAAACTAATCTACTAACAAAATGTTTAATGTTTTGAATTTATGATCCCTCTCTTGCTTGTTAAATGGGAAAGGTCTGTAAGAGAAACTTCTCAGATCTTTGGTTACTATTTGCTCACCATGTGGAGGAAAGGCAGAATAGCTACTGATATTCCTTTCTTTAGTTTAAAATAAGCGGTTGCTTTTTTAGCTCTACTGAAAATGAGCAATGATGAATATTTTTGAATTCAATTATGCTCTATCAAGTTTTGGTCTGAATTTCTGCATTAGTTTAAGGTTTCTGTGGCTATAATAAATACCAGGACCAAAAGCAACTCATCTTACATTTCTATATCACAGTCCATCATCCAAGGAGATGATCTCAAGGCAAGAAGCTGGAGGCAGGAACTAAAGCAGAGGAAATAAAGGGACATATACTCAGCCTGATTTCTTGTACAGCTTAGGATCATCTGCCCTAGAGTATTGTCACCCACAATAGGTGGCCCTCCCACACCAATAATTATCAAGAAAATGCCAGACAGACTTGCCTATAGGTCAGTCTTACAGAGGCATTTTCCCAATTGTGAGTTCTCCTTTCCAAATGACTCTGGCTTTTGGCAAGTTTATGTAAAGCTAACCAATACACTTTCTTTTTCTTTAAAATTTTTATTAACTCTTTGAGAATTTCCTTTAATGTATTTTGATCATTCACCCTCCAGTCCTCTTGAGCCTCCCAGATCTGCTTCCTACTGCCTCACTCTTTAACTTCCTGCTTCCTCCTGCTCTTATACAAGCACTTACTGACTTCAACTTGTACTTCTTACACTCACAGTGTGGGGTCATCTGCCAGGCTATGCTTGGCTACCAGTGGCTATACCCTTAAGGAAACTGACTCTCCCTCCTCTAGAAGTCATTAATTGCTATAGCTCTTCAGTTGAAGAGGGATCTTATGTCCATCTCTTTTTTCTAAGCTGGAATGTTGATTGGCTTGATCTTGTCCAAGTCTTGTGTAGGGGACACCAGTGGCTCTGAAATCATGGGTGCCAAGTCCCGTCATGCCCAGAAGATACTGTTTCATTCTGGTCCCCTCCAGTCTCTAGTTCTTTCTACCTTCCAACTTCTTTGTGACAGTCCCTGAGCACAGACCAGGGTGGGGGTGATACAGGCATGTCATGTGTGGCTGAGCACTACACTGACAGTCCACTTGGCACATCGATAATGGTAGGGTTTCTAGCACAATGAGAGTAGGAAGTTCGCCCTTGGCTGACCTCCCTAGTGTGATCACATTTGACTGTTCTGTTTGCTCACTGCAGAGCTCATGTTTTCCTCAGTGTGTGGAGTCTTTCCTTGGCCAGTAGGATTGTTTTGAGTTTTTCTGATAAAATCTGCTATTCTTTTAATGTTTCCTCCTTTATTCTTCCTTCCCACTCCTTCCCATTCTTCTCCTTCCCTCCTCCCGTCTTTGATTGGTTGATTGATTTTGATGTGCTAGGAATGGAACCTATGTATGTACATTGCTGTTGAACTGCATTCTCAGCCAGCTCCCTAGCTTTCTGATGGCTGTAACTGGTAGTATTTTTAGGATTGTCTTGAACATTTTCTATTCTATTCTTAAATTATCTGTTGCCCAAATCTTCCTATCTTCTTTTCTTTCTTTTGTTAGAAATGATATTTGGAGATTACAGTCTACTACTGGGAATTCTTGCTAGTAGACTGACTTAAATTTTGCTTTCATCTACTGGATAAAATTAGTAGAGAATTTAAAAAATAATAAAAATTTCATGAGTTCACAAATATGTTTCCAATTTTAGTAAATTTTTACCTGGTGTCATTGTTTCTGCATTTGTTTTTCCTTTCTCTGATGCTGACATTCTTATGTTCAATGACAAGATCATAATTAGTCATTGTTTTGTTTGAAATATGAACTGAAGGACTCTGAATAATAAAGTCTGCATTTCTATTATAGTATTCAAAACAAGTTGATGCTGTTTTTCAGCCCTCTTTTGCTTCAGCTGAATCTCCAAGGAGAACTCAAAGTTGAATTAGATGATTAACATCCGTTATCATAATTCTTCTCCAGAACTGGTTTCACACGGAAGATAATCTGCTTTCATTATTTCCATATTTTAGAACTTTTTAAAAAAAGGATAGAGAATGATTTATTAGCTAAACCAATAAGGAGTGTCCAGGTTTACTGTAAATCAGTGCCTGCCTAAACAAAGGGGATCTGGGGACCTTACTATGGAACCCAGACAAGTTCACAGTTGACCACACTAGCAGCAGCAAATTTCCTAGGGTGCCTGAAGAGTTTATTCCAGAGTGTTCCCAGTTAAAGTTACTGATAAAGAAAAATTATGTCAACTGTGTTTGGGTACAGGCTTAAGTCACATATTTGCTTTTCCAACATTTAATTTTTGTTTTGTCATTTTAAAATCCTACCAAAAGTGTATTTGGAGCAGTTCTCAATGAGTGGGTCATAAAAAGGAAGGAAGGTAAGGGGAAATTGTTGGGAAGGAGGGATGCAGAGGGACTGGGAGATGAATAAGAGAGGGGCATGGATGGACATAATTGAAATATATCATACATTTATTAGACTGTTGAAAAAAATTCAAAAATTTAAAGAAGTTTGACTTCCCTGCTTTCCCCTTTTCTTTTATAGATAACTTTTATTAAAAACAGATGGTTTCTCATCTGCTTTGTCAATATAGTGATACCATATATACATTTTTCTTGCCACAGTAGTTCATTTTGTATTAACATTAGAAATTACAAGAAACATAAAATGTATATTGTTCCCAAGTGGCGTCAGAATTACTGCAAAAGTGTCTGGAGATAGTTTTTGTTTTCACAACTGAAAAGAGGGATGCTGGTGAGGTCTCGTGGATGAAAGCAGAGCTGGTCCATGCTTATGGTCCTGGGTAGTGTTTAGAACCCTGCTTGACATCCTGAAGATAAGTCAACAGCCATAAGGAAGAAAATGCTCTTCCAGTGAGCACCATGGTCAGCTCAGTCATCTTTTATGGACTCATTAAGATTTTTCTATTATTTGTTCTTAGAGTTTGTAAAGAAAATAAATGTGCCTATGTCTCCTAATAATTTCTCTGGCATACAGTACTGCCCTAGCACTAGGAGATCTTGATGGAAGGATGCATGTTTCTATAGTTTTGTGAAGTATTTTTATGTTCCACCCTTCCAAGGTTTTATCAATGTGTATTCCTACAACAATATGTATGAAGGACTCTCTCTCCATCTTTGCCAGCACAGTGTGTGGGAAGACTTGGAGCTGTTGCCAGCCTGCTGGATGAGAAGTGGTCCTTAGTGCTATTTCCATTTGCATGTTCTTATTATGAAAGGCTGAGGATTAATTCCTATGTTTCAGAATCCTTTGCATTTCTTTTTCTGCTAAACTGCTTATACCAGTTTATTCTTCTGTGGGCTAGGTTTATTTTCTTTCTTTACTTTTGGAAACTCAGTGATATAAATGACAAGGTTGTGCTAAATTCTGCTATGGACTTTATCCTGGGTGCAAATTTCTTTGGTATGCCTTGAAGAAGAAAATATATTCAGCATTTCCGCTATTGTTTCTGGGTGGTGAATTCCTTTGGAATATTTTTCACATCTCCATGATACAGATGAACACATATAATTTTTATAGGTGGCATTTATGTGTTTTCTTTCACTTTTTTCTCTGATGCATTTGAATTTTCTGGAATATTATATGAGAGCAAGATATAGTTCAATTTTTCTCTACATGGCTCTGCATTTTTTCTGTTACCTTTTCAGGGATGTATATGAAACTAGAGGTGGTCTTACATTTTCCCTTCCAATTCTCCCGAGTTAGTGCTTTATTTTGCTGGTTGTCCTATCTCTTGCAATACAGTCTTACATGGCAGTGGGTCTGGTGCCACTTCCTGCCTTTTTCCTGACTAACAGGAAAGCCATTAATAATTTTTCCATTTCCTAATATCTTAGCATGTGGCTGCATTCTAGAAAATCATTGATTTTTTTTAAAAAAATAAATATATTCATACACACAACCCTTACAAATAGCTGCATAGGTACTTACAGTGGTTAAGATGCCCCTTGTTGAGTGAGATGATAGCCATCTCATCACATTTATGGCACAACAATTTTCACTTACAAGAGATACTAATAATGCTAAGCATTGTCTCCTAGTTTGTACTTGCAAAAAAGGTCGAGGAGTGTGACAAGAGAATTTTTGGTATTGTTTTTATTTTTAGTGTATTTGCAAAACCATATTGTATTCTTTGAATGCCAATTCTTTAAAAAGTTCAAGTAACTTAGTCAAGATGCTAAAATATTTGTTTTCAGAGTGACAGTTACATCAACAGATGTAAAAGCCTTTCTGGCTAGGAAGCTGCCCTGACCTTCATGAAGTTTCAAAGCTGATGTGATCCTGAAATGCTTGCCTCTTTCTGCTTGCTTTGTCTGGAGCCTAATCTACAGTCAGAACAAGTGTTCCTCTGTAAAAGACTTCCTTCTCCTCATTTGCTTTTTATTTCCCACAGTTGGGGCCATTTGTGAGCTCCTGAACTAACAAAGCAAAGTAACTCTCAAAGATGTTGTGTTCAAAATGGTAATTGAAAAGCTTACAAAAGCACAAAGGACTAAAGGCAGGAGGAAAGCCAGGCATGGGAAGTATCTCCAGGTCTGGTTTCAGCACTGCCCCCAATAAACATGCTTCGTTCCACAGGCTCCTCTAAGCTAAGTCTGGGTTGGTGCCAAAGCCATGCTTTACAAAGGCTCTCGGTAGAACAGCCCATGGGGTGAATTGTTGGGCAAGACCAATTATGTCCTAAATTACTGAAATTCTGTTTTGCCTCTGTTGGTGTTTCTACGCCATATTTAAAGCATTTTTTCTAGGGGAGATGGCCTTGCATTCTTGTCAAATGTGTGAATTTTATTTTGGGATGTATGAACAGAGATGTAGATCACAGTTGCTTCCTCTGTAGAAATGTGCATCGTACTTGCTCCTTAGATTCTATTATATCTGGTTCCCTGATGGAGAAAAATGTTAAAGGATGTGCCTAAAGTCACAAGAAAAAGGTCAGATTCAAATCTGGTTTCTTCAGACCCAAGTCTGTATTCACTCACAATCATTTTCATGTGCACTTA
Source organism: Sigmodon hispidus (assembly GCA_004025045.1). Taxonomy (NCBI): domain Eukaryota; kingdom Metazoa; phylum Chordata; class Mammalia; order Rodentia; family Cricetidae; genus Sigmodon; species Sigmodon hispidus. The sequence continues at coordinate 150,509 of PVIH01000182.1, forward strand.
GGTTACATATACATTAAGAATAAATTTACATCATATATACATGTTAACAAATGAGTGTAAATGTCATGTTCTTTGTTGTAGAGAAACACTCATAAAACAGATAACTGGCATAGCCATTCTCATCTCAGAAGACTAATCAAGAACTTATTTTGAGTGAAAAGTTTCCTGCTACTTTGAAAATTGGAATCTATTCTCAAAAATTGATTTTTTTCATAAGGTGCCAGACACAGATCTATTATATATAGTGAAATTTTATCATTCTTATTTTCTTTTTTTTTAAACAGGAAGTCTCATATGGTATTTTATCAATATGCAGCTGGGTTGCTTCAGCCATTCCTTAAGCTAACCAAATGACAAAGGAAGGTTTGGGCCAGGGCAGGTTTCCCAAGTTAAAGGCAAACGACCCTGAGGTGGATGTGGGGATCTCTTGGTTGGAGGAGAGCTGTTTGGGTGATTCCTCATCTAACAAACAGCCTTAGAAAAATTATTTCCTTTTCTGCCTTTTGAAGCATATGTGGATAGAGAAAAGGATCAAGTTAGAAGACATATTTTGATGGAAGAATTTGTTCTAAGTGAATAGGGCAGTGAGGGACTCCCTGCAGTCTCAGTGATGGAATGCACAGGGCAGGGTTCAAGCCTAAGTTCTGGAGTCTGCTCACAGGTCCACCTTGCCCCCAATCTCGTCAGTGCAGCCCATGCAGAGCTTGAAATCTTTGGAGGATATGGAAGGAGATGTTGTAGAGACACAATTATGAGCATGCTTCTCTAGCTTTATAAATCAAAAGCATGCCTTGAATAAAAAAGGATATTAAAAATTACAAAATCACTTATTCCAAGTCCCTGAAGCAAAACAACATAGCTTTTAGATTATTATTTGGCCAGGACTATCTCTGTTTTCTTTCACATATAACAATAAAGGTCACTCACATAATATATAGCTATCAGGTAAGTTGTTCCAATTTTAAGTTGAGTACCAGATTGTATTAATAATGTCTGTATGCATTCAGCAAGAATCTTCTCATCTTTCTTCATTCTTACAACAATCTGTGAAGCACGTAGGATTCTTTCACAGTGAAGAAGACTGAACCTTGCATGAAATAAGCTGCCTTCCATGGGAACACACACAGGTCAAGTGCTAACTTGGACTTCCACCACCCAATTCTGAGATGCTTTCTCTACTGGATAAAGCTGTATATTTTGTAGATATAAATGTGTAAAGGAATGTTTTCTGAATAGCATGTGATTTTGCAAAGGAAGAAGTAGGCTTGTATCTCTTTTCTGTGAACCCAGGAGGCCAGCCTGAGCCTCAATTTCTCCCTGAAGAGAATGAGGATACTGGTTATATAACCATTATCCATGGTTACTGGAAAATGAACCTTCCCAATGAGGCTTGTTGAGTCTTACTATCTAACAGCAAGTATTATATATTTGTATCCCTTTGCATCCATTGAGCCTTTGGAAGAGCCATGCTCTACATTTCTTTACATTTTCTATAAAGATGCAGTAGCTCTGATTGATCTGGCAGATGCACAGAGAATATTAATACTCATCATGTTTCAACCTTAGCAACATATGTCCTTGGGATTGAAGGGTTAGGGTTAGGGTTTATCTAAGCTAAACTTCTAAATATCTAGGAGATACTCCGAAGGTTACAGGTGTTCTCTATCCCAGGAGAGCAACTTTAAAAGGTGTGCTTCTTTTAAGTCTTTTGAGAGTTGATGCAGTGTGGCCTATGAAGTATAGACTCTAGAATCTACCTGTGCAGGTTTGAGTTTAGGTTCTCCTCAAACCACTTCACCTTTTCTAATGCAAATGGACATTGTCTTGTCTGGAAACCATGTCTAGGATGCACTTACACTCCTGTAATTTTACCTGTGTTAGTGTAGATGATGACTCGTCAGTCAGTGTTTTATTCCTTTCTCTGTGTGCTGCCCCGCCCCCCCTATACCAATTTCTGGATATTTCCAAATCCTGCTGCCTACAACTGCCAGGGCCCCTTGTGATTCTTCGTTTTTACTTAAAGCAGACAGCCCAGAGAGACATCTTCACTATTTTGTCCTTCCATTTTAATACAGAGTCCCTTGCTCATCTCTGGGCTTTGAAGACAACATAAGGATCACTTCCATATGAAAAGTGCAGCTATAGTCTTCACCAAACCCCACACAATTTCATGCAGAAGCCTTTGTCCACCTCATCAGGTGGCTTCTGCACATGTGGGGAGGCTTTGTTTTCATATTTTGTTCTTTGGAATCTTTGTAATGTGAAATGCGCAGGCCCCTTTACAGTCTGCCCTCAGCCTAGCCGATCTTCAGAAAGAAAGGGGTATTTATGTAGCATCAGCTTTTGTAGCTCAGAGGCACAGGAATCCTGTGAGAGTCGAAAGAACAGGACAAGACTGAAGACGAAGGGAGGGTTTTGTATTGACATTGAATCCCCGAGGCTCTGATTTATCTGATATTTGTGAAGTAAAATTCAACATGTTGTTTATGGTTGATGAGAAGCTCATGTCCTATCATGTTTTATGATCTCATGTGAACAAAGGAGAGAAAAGACCCCCAAGGAGTTCTCTACCGGTGGCTTGTGAACTACAAGACATTACTCTAGTTATGTCGAGAAAGCTATCTGTTTGGTGGTAGAATCACTGCATTGTCTAGGGTCATAGATTTGAGCATATTTGAGAAGTTTCTAAAAGAAGTCTAGAATGCTCTGTTTATTTCTCAGACATCTTATTGTTCAAATGTACTTGACATTGGTGCACAGAACTGTTTTGGCTGCCATGTCTAGGGAAGCCAGGATAAAGGCAAATCATTCTGGGCTGACCAAGGCTAGTGAACAGACAGATCCAACACAGCCTATATATAGCCTTCTGATGGCAACAGTCTTGATGAGGACACAGTATATGCTTTGAAAACTGAGTTCTCATTCCTTAAGGGCATGGTCCTGAGAACAGCATAACTTGAGTATTTTTGACAAGAAAAATCTCATGATGCCATTTATTAATCTCTTTAATTTGCTCTTGCTTAGGGGAACTCCAAGTTCACCCCAATTCTCAGATTGCTTAAAAATATTCTAGAGTCAAGTTTTAAATGAACATAAGCTTGGAATAGCACAGTCTCAGATAAATTCTTATTCAAAGGTCCATTCAAAAACTTGCAATTCCATATTATTTTAATGAGTTCATATTTAGCATTAAAATGGCAATACTAGCATAGTTGGTCTAGTGTGCCTTAGTGACCTAGTAAGTGACCTGAGTCAAAAGGGTTGCTTGGGCTTCGGAGTTTGAGAATAATATGGGCAAGACAGTTAAGACTCTAACTTAAACAGCAATTAAAATTATACCACTGTGACATTAAGCACCTTAGCTCACTGCATATGGCATGGACTGAAGAAATATTTATAAAATAAATGCTACTAAATTGTTGCTCATCTCATTCTAGTGGAATTCTAAATGTCCTTCATTGCTATTGTTAGCATGAACATTTTGTGCCTCAGAGAATTGGTGTATCATCTAGATAGACTCCGTGGATATGTAGAATCTATTTATTCATCCATTCTGAAAATATTTAATGAATTATACATTCTAGATACACTGAATACTGTTTAATTCAACTGTTAAAAACCCATAGGAAAGTCTGGAAATAAATAGAATCTCATGCTTATTTGTATTTTACTAGAATATGCTTGGGATATTTAATTATCACAGAAGAACTGGGGTTGGATATGATAAGAAACCACTAATTTAAAAAAAATCTAATTTAAGTTTTCAATTAAAATGAGTTAGTACTAACAGCACAACAATACTGCACGAGGATTGTCTGGCATTGGTTTTCTCGCATTCTCTTCCACTGCTCAGTTCCCACGGAATCTCAGCAAGAAGCCTCACTTATGTGTCTAGATTTGAGTTTCAAAAAATGCCAAGGAGCAGTGTGGTTTAGATTGGAAGAATATATACTTTGTTGTCCCAATTGGGTCAATTATCAGACAGTTATAAGGTGCTGTTAATTCATATTCCAGGTTAATGGGTGTAAGTGGAATTCTCTCAGGCAAAAAGGGTCCTGTGGTCAACTGATAAGCAGGAGGGAACTAAAGGAAGAGTTGGGAACACTGGCAGTCTACATGTAGTCACCTCCTTTAGAGCTGTAATTGCATGGAAAGTAAATGGTCACTTGAAAGGAACTCCATTGTTTCCTTCAATTTCAGAGAGAGTTCTACCACTCTCTGATTCCAAGGCACAGTCATGGTACATTATTATTATTGTCATTATTATTGCAGCTTCAGACCAGAGACAGTTGCCTGGACAAGCACATAAAATCTTCCTCTTCCTGCTTTTAAATTTCATGGTTATGAGAATGTAAATCATATTTAAAATAAATCATCACTTGCTTGCTTCTGGTTTGGCAAAACTTTCTTACTCATTTCCTAAGTGTGCTGAGGAGAATTCTGAATATCCTTCTGGGTCTAGCAGAGATCAGGGCCCAGATCAATCATTCATGTTTGCTGGGCTTGTGGGAACAGACAGAAACAGTACGTGCTGTGTGGGGCTGGGTTTATGGTGCTAAATAACAAAACACAAATCTCATATGTAAGGTCTCACTTGGGAAGAAGTTCGGAGGTGTTCTGAGTCAGTGATGAGCCAGAAGTTTTCTTCTAACTCTCAATGTCTTTCCTAGGCACTCAAGAAGCAGAGCAGAAGTTCCTCAACCCAAGCTGCCTAGTAACATTAACAGGAACTCTGGGGCTGGATTCCAGCTATCAGTGCTTTGGACCTGCTCTCACCATGTTCCATGTGCAGCTGGGATAGAGAACCACTACAGCGGATACCCAGGCTTCAGTCTTGTCCTTTATTGAGGCTGTTTGACCGTGGCTAGGTAACTTCTATCTCAGTATATAATTGACCATGGACTCTTAAGTATCTCCAGCTTTAAATTTCAGTGGCTGAAGAAATGAGGAGAGGAAGAATCTCACGGTGTGCTAATACAGACAATATAAACAGGCCCTTTGCAAGTTGTTGTCAGAGTTAAACCTACAGTGAATGACCAAGAAACAAATGCACATCGCTCTTCCATGAGCAAACAATATCTTGAAAGATGCAGCCAAATAATCCTACAAGGTCACCAATAGCACCCTTTGCTCATATGTTCATTAAAACAATTTTATGAACAATAAAAATCCATGGACATAATTTATTACTCCCTGAATTTATTTTTTATTTTCCATTTCTCTCCTTAGCAGGTCTGGGCACATTCTTGCTAGTCAGTAACTTAACATCTTACCTGAGTGACAGCAATATTTGTTCCATCGGTGACTTCCACACTCAGGTTGTAGACCGATCTTTGCTCTGCATCCAAAGGTTTTGCAATGACAATTGTCCCAACACCCTTCTCTGCATCAAAAGAGCTGTCAAAATTCCCCCCTGATGATTTCACAGAAACAACATGAAATTAGCACATTTGAGAAAGCATTAAGTTTATGGAGGCATATATCTTTACAGGGTGCTTTTATGTAGATACATTTTTCTGGCAGGCATCCCTATGGCTCAATTTCATAAATACTAAATGGGACCTTACTATTTCTAACTTAATTCATATTTCAAAAGCCATCATCTATAAGCATAACAAATGACACAAACCCCAATGCATTGTAAATAAAGACCTCAGCTGTAATGTTAGAGTGATAGAGCATAAACTGACTCCATAAAACAGTGAACGCTAACAGCCCTCCAAACCATCTTAAATACCATGCTGTGACATTGGAATACCTTAATTTTTTCTCTACTAGAATGCATTCTAAGTAAAAACTATTCCAATTACAAAAAACCTCACAAATAATTTTCTACTTTTAGGTCTATTCCAGGATTGTTGGTAAACATTTGGCTGGTAGAATTCAGAGTCCCTCAATTAAATGTCAGAAATAAAATTATGAATACAGAAAGATAAGAAAATTTTAAAAGTAAAATGAATTTCATATGAAAAAGAGTCTTTCTGAAAATTGGGATATTCAGAAAAATGTCTTTGATATCTTGGCAGTGCAAATTAGTATTCTACCAAGTGGCTGATGATTTCACAAAAACAACATTCAGTCAGCAGACCTGGGAAGTACAGCATCGTGTTATATTGCTGATCTAACACTGGTAAACTTAGAAGACAATTTGCACAAAGGTGTAGAAGAAAACCTCTTTTGTTCTCTTGTCTTGAATGACACACTTAAGATAGCATTAGAATTGGGACCATGTCATCTCTGAACAGAAGCGTCACTTCTAACTTTTCCAAATTAGAGACCTTTTTACAGAGAGAAAAGATAACGGTCTAAGTGTTGGAACAATTTTAATTAAATGTCAGTGTATGTTCACCAGCACTGTTTATTTTTGTTGGAAATTGCATGTGTGAAATACTTTTGGTTTCAGATGGTAATTTTGCTTAACTTTAGTATGTAGGGCAATGTATTTATTGAATTTCATATTTTAGAGAAGAGAAACTTGGCTTTTCTTCCGACAGTCTTTGAATTTTATTTTCTGGTCATTTAACACCACATTTTTCATGATATTATAATATTAAGTAGGCAGATGAGTAAAGGGAGTGAAAAGTCACACCTGAATTACTGATATTTGTCCTACAGTGATAAAAATATATAATATGCTTTACTTTCTAAAAATATAGTCATGTATATTCCAAGTACCAACTGCCTGCAGTTACTGTGTTCACATAGAATTATTTAATTACTGGAGAGAACATAATTGCCTTTGACATTTAATTAAAGCTGTGGAGATACAGGGGTACCAGAGATTTGCTTGGAAATGATATATGTTCTCAAAAATTTCATCTAAAAAAGACTCATCTTCCAATTACTGTCTTTAATTGATTTACTGAAGCACTAGAGACTAACTCCAAAGGAAAGTTTGGGGGCTCAGAGGAAGAGGGGGTTCCTAGCCTGAGAGAAAAAGTGGGTCTGAGAGAGAGGCTGAGATAAATGATGGGGAAAAAACAAAACAAAACAAACACCTTTGCCTTTGCCATGGAAACCCTCAAAGGAAGGTACTAACAACCGCCAAAGGCTCGAGACAAAGACAAGGCTACAGCTCCCTCCGTTGTTTCTGGAGGACTTTAACTCCAAGCCAGTCCCATCACAGCTCAATGAGCATCAGACTTCCTGTCTGGTCCCTGACGCGGTTACTTTCCGAAACATGACAATTTAGAGTTTTGTTTTAAATTATTGTTGTTGGGACTAGTGTTCATCCACTCTGTCAGTTATTTAAGAAAGGCAAACATTTGTGGGTCAAAAAAAGAGAATTGTGTAAATTATTGTCTCCAGCTCAAAGATAAACCAAAAAACCAAAGCTTAGAGGAAACACAGGCAAAGATTTCTAATTTTGGTTCTTGTTCTTATTGATTGTGACTTCAGAGTTTGTGCAAAATACACTCTCTCCTTACTTGTGTAACATTTAGATAATTATATGTATGTAGATGATGCATTTTTATAATTTTTGCTCTTGTTAATATTTTTGGCAACTTTTGCAAATATCAGTTTTTCTAAATCCTTTGTTTTCCTCTTTGGTTGCATATATCTTGCTTGTATTTGTTTTTTCATTTGTCTTTGCAGTTTAAATGTTCTTGATGAGAAACTTTTCATGTCATAGAAGAGATAGAGCATTAGAATCCTTGGTACACTTTTCCATCCACCAATGTGGCCAGCATGCTATTACACTCATTTCTAGGGCATTTGCTCTCAATTAAGTCAAGATTTCATTTAAATCAAGGTCTTCCCAAGTTTTCAAATAAATTTCTGACAAGGGACTTTGAATCTGTACCAGCAGTTCACCATCAACCCCCATACAACTTAATAACCTACACTTAAGCATCCCATTTCATAAGCGACTCCATGCCTTTCCCCCAGGTCTTGTTTTTCTAGGCTCCCTTTTGGCCAGAAAGGTGATTTCAATTTTATAAGAAAACAAGTCCAAATCATCTGGGGTGAGGCTATCAATCAAATACAAGGAGTCTGCCTTTACTAGCAGCATTCGTTTAAACAAGATGTGCTTCCTCAGAGCCAGTAACAGAACATGCAAAGCCAGGGTGTGTTGGGTGCAACAGCATGAGGTCAAATAAAAAGTGGGCAGAAAAGACGCTGCAGAGCTGGCCCGAGTCCCAGCAGAGTGGGGTTCAGAAATGTCACAGCCTGTGCATTGCTGCGGGGGTGTGTGGCAGAGGTAGTTAAAAGCGAGGTTGTGAACAGCCCATGTGACAATAACTCACTTTAGAGACATTTCTCTTGGACCATTTTTGGTCAAGACAGGTGTCATAGTGTAAAGAAAGAGCAGATGAGGCACATTGGATTTCTGTTTTAATATTATAAAATGTAATGGACCAAGGAGGGGGTCCGAAAAAGACTCTAGAAATAGGACATGAATAAGAACACTTAGAGCCAACATCTACCGCTCATTTCACTGAGGTATAACTGAGTTGAGCATTTTTGTAAAGGTGGGTATCCCATTAGATACCAAATTTGAGGATTACATCATCTCTAAGCCTTGAAAGGATGGGCACACCTGACAGAGGAGAAAGTTTCTGTTGGCACTATCTCTGAACAAAAGACTCAGTGATAAAAATGGCACTTCCAGGCTCTTCCTCTAGAAAATAATTCCACTCTTCCATAGGTAATTATAAAAATACTAATGCAAATCTCTAGTCACACAGGAGGAGGGATGACTGAGAAGCTTCCAAAAACCCTGAGCAGCTGAATCTCAATGAATGAAGGGAGCTGTGCACAAGCTGTTCATACACCCAACTGAAGGAAAGACACTCAGTGCCAGTTACGGTGTGATTATGAATAATTTCTGCCTTGAAACGAAGCAGGAGCACAGCAGGCTGATATTTAGATGGTGGTGGGAGCTGGAGGGCAGGAGCAAGTGGTAGGGAGAGAGAAAAACCTTCTAGAATTTAGTTCAAGTTTCCTTTTCTTAAAATAAGTAATATTTGAAGTATTTTTAGACTTTTTATTACTTTTCAAAAATTTCCTCAGATATGATTCTATAAATGAGAGAAAGTTCAGTCCTGATGTGATCAAGTCAGAGCATGAAGGCAGAGCAAGAGAAATGAAGTATCTGACGTCTGTTGACTAACTGTGCAGAATTTCCTCTGATGGGGGAGCAGGTGAGTTAGAAATATATGTGGTTTTTCCTAAGACAGGATGGATGAGTTACATGATGGAGAAATGTGGTTACCATATCAGGGTAGACCCAGAGGTACCTGAGGCCTGTGATGTGACCAAACCCATGTGGCTGAGGATAGCTGTGATTACACACACATACAAATTAGAGACTTATTTAAAATTTGATATTTCTTCATTTTAACATTTAAAATAACTAATGACATAGTTCTCAAGCATAACTTTTGTGGATTAAATTAAGTGTCAATTTCAAAAAATTGGATGCACCTGGTAGAGGACAGAACTACATCTGGGGCTCTCAAGGACTGTGGGTCACCTTCTCCACCCAGACCTAAATTAAAATATGACTCTGGCAGACGACTGTGTTTCCAGAAAGGGCTTTGATAGAGGAGAGTGTCTCTAGTGAAAACTTCCAGCACCTGGGGAAAGGGCCTGAGGATCTCAAGCAAAGTGAAAAGTTGGCATCTCAAGACATTGTTGACTGTATATGGGGGTGGAAATTAAATCATGATCCGTTTGGGCAGGAGGCCCAGTGAGTTCAATTTGTAGAAGAGGCTTGGCAAACGGTTACCAGATTTATAGAGAAATGTCAGTGATGGAGAAATCCAGATCAAGGACACAGTCCTGGGAATCTTCACTGAAAAACTACTCTTATTCATGCAGTAGAATGAATGAGGAGGAAATCTACAGAGGAGAGCAGTGCTTGGGAACATAAAGATAAAGAGGCAAGAGAACTAAGGCCATACTTTGTATATCATTCCTGAATTATATTTGGATGCCAGGAAGTATGTTCTCTATAAACTCCTCTTCTTGGACTACTGAGGCTATTGTGACTGGTGTACACTGACCCTGTGCAGGGCCAGGAATCCCAAGTCGGGTTGATATGGTTGCCTGAGGCATCACCAACAGTTTCTGTATTGCTCACTCACTCTGAGGGAGAAGAATGGAGATGGCATAAACATAAATGGAAACATACAGTAGTGCTGATAACAGGATGTGAAAAGCCTGTGACTCTTTCCAAATGCAGAACTCCCAGTAGTTAGTAGCATACTGTGGAGATGCCAAAGAACTGCAAACTGATCTGACTAATTGGACTCAGGTGACTGACCACACGGAACATCCATAAAAGCCATGATAGTGAGAGTTACCATTTGTGAGAAGCCTGGGCTAAGTGGGTAGATGTAGGATGCTCGTGCAAGGGACAGAAAGCACCGTTATCCAATGAGATGAAAACTGAGTTGGTGAAGGAATGACGGGCGGGCAAACAGCAGTTAACTAGTGACATGTGCAATGCTTCCTTGCATCAAGAAAGAAGAAACTGAATCACATAATAGCTGAATGACAGAAAACTATTTAGATGGTGATCAGACATTTCTCATGGGGTCAGGAGAGGGTCAATCTAAAATATGATGGCAGAGATGCATAAGAAATTGAAAGGATGGTCATATGAAAAGATGTAAGACTAATGTCAATTAAATAAAACAAAGATGCCCTATGTTTTACAGAATAAGATGCAGAAGGCAAGCCTTTATTTGTTGAGAGTTCAGAGGACTCTGAGGTTTGACTTGGAGACATAGAACATTCTTTTTTCTATGCTTCATTAAACCAGATGTGAATCCCCTTAATGCTTCCTCCAGACCCAGCTGTTCTGGAGGAGCAGCAGATTCCTGCCCATACTCTCCAGGCATCATGGAGAAAGTGATTCTCCCACCCCAGTGCTCTTCTGGCTACTCCACTGCTCATAGAGAATCGTGGGAAGTGAGCTCTGGCTCAGCCCTGATCAGACCCTGGCAGGCACACTGGCCCCTCTCTTTGACTACAGCCTGTTTTTCTGTTTTATTTCCCGGTCCTCTCCAGTGCTCTCCCTGCAGGTCTGTGGGAAGGCTCTCTTGCCCTTTCCCTTCTTCAGCCTGGTGTGCTTGCTTGCTTTCTTTCAAGGAATTTAAAGGTTGGCTCCAGAGGTCTGCCTTGCCTGCTCCCTTCCATCTGCTTTCTCTATTCAGGGTGAGTGGAGGCTTCCTTGCTACACATGCACATCTAGGAT